>JACXSJ010002341.1:0-48126 GCA_014851325.1 Pentalonia nigronervosa | reverse complement strand
GTAAATTGATTTTAATATTGTTTTTTTAATCATTAATAATTAAGAGTGACAATAATAACATAAATTGTTGTTTCTTTTGTTTCACAGGTAAATTTGTAATTTTGTAAATAATGTAAATAATAAGTAATAAATATCTTTTGTTTCACAGAGAAACCAAATAGTTATTATTATCAAATGAAATTTCCTTAACATCATTATATATATATTAACGACATTGATAACCTTGCAATTTATTTTAACAACGGAACAAAATAATACCTGCATCGACATAAAAATGTTTGAAAAAATAAATGTTAACTTCCATACACTTTTTTTGATGAAGAATATTCAAGTTTTAATTATAATAACAATTGGATTTAACAGAAATGTCTTTGGTTATCAACATTCAATTGTTTTGTTTCGGCTCTATAGTATGGAAAATAACTCTATCGTAAAACGTAGGTTTGTTGAATCAATAACTTTTATCATCTTCAATGGACTGTTATTAATACTATATAACTTAGGGCTAACGGGAGTAACTAATACATTTGGTGGAATACAATTATGTTTAATAATACAAATTGGGCTGTGTCAACAATTGCATCTGTTGTCTATTTCACTCCTTCGCATTTAACATCAACATCCTCATCGATGGTGGATTGCTTTGTTCGTTGATCTCAATCATTATAGCAATTGGATCATTGGTATTTTCCATTGCTTCTAAAGTGCTGTTGATTACTTTGCAGTCTCGCTGACCATGTCCCATTGAACCGCATTTGAAACACGATCCTGGCTTCCCCTTCGGCTTAGAACAGTCACGAATGGCATGTGATAAACTGTAGCAGTTAAAATAATGCTTTGGTTCACTTTTTACAGACTCCGTTACCTGTTCATTTTTCTTATTTGCAGTAATTTTTTGTGGTAAAGTCAAATTAGAGTCTAATTGTTTTTCGAAATTGTTATTAAACTTAAAACGGACTGAATGCATTTTATTTAACCGTTCATAAATTAGAATATCATCGAGAATAAAATCCCTCAAACAGTTGTGTTTTTGTTTCTTCAAATGACAATTCCAAATCGTTACATAATCGTATTTTTTTGTAAAAATAGTCGATGGTGGTTTCATTTTTTAACTGTAACCTAACGACTAACGAATGCCATTCAGAACCATTTTGTAAGCTCGTAAATGAACGCGTAAACTGTCGTTTAAAATCTTCCCAAGTGACAAAAATACGAATCTTAAACCATTGTTGAGTTGATCCACTTAGATTGGCGCGAACCGAGTCGATTTTTAGTGCATTAGACCATTTATTGATTTCGGCCATACTAATAAACGTCTTTAACTAATTGCGTGTTACTTGTCCTGTTTCGTGGCCGATAAAATTACGTATGCTTTTGTTTAAGTCTGGCATAACATAAAATTGATTTGGGTTGCTTTTTAGCGATGGTTTTAGACAAAGTCAGATGTTTCATAAGCATGCCATTCTGTTCCATCAATAACTGAAGTATCGCATTTACGTCAGCCACAGGTGTACCTTGAGTGGCATCGATAAATGTGTTAATCGCCTTCGATTCACTTAGCTCCGCTTGTTCATTCTGAGGTGATATCGAAAAAACGTGGTTGTTATGGGTCAAATGATTTGTATCTGATTTCATCGTGACATCATCACGGTAAATTCCACTTATGAGTTTGTAGGTGCTCTTCTTCTTCTTCTTTTTCGTGTTTAGAATAATTAAAAGGACAATAAAGTATTACACTTTGATTAACTTTTATTCAACAAAAGAATATAATACCTAAGTCATAATAAGTAATATTAACGTAACGTTAATCTACTGACTGTACCTTATCACATATCGCACGACACACATAACAGAAAAATATTAGTTGGACGTCAGGATGGACTGAGTGATCCAGTTTTGCCCCATACCCCACACTACAATATGCCTACAAAAAAATAAATTATATTTTGGTAACGTATTTAAAGCAAGTTACATAAAATTATTGAATTAAGTAACAAAAAAAAAAAATGTTTAACGGTGTAGATATTTGGAACAGTATATTATATAAACCGTTACTATTATTAGTTCAAATACCAATTCTTTATTTATATTTGTTTTGTTTTAGATGTTTTCTATTTTCAGTTTTTTTAAATTTTAATAACTATGAAAAACAATTTTTTTTCCGTACATATAGATATTTATTATTATATAAATAATTTATTTTCGGAATGATTATTTTCAGATTGTAATGTACTTTCTGTATAAGAAAAATGTCATATAACATAGTACCTGTATTGGTTGAAAATTATTAGGTGTATAGTATAAGTTATGGCAGAAAGATAATATGGTACTTATGTGTTGGTGAAATACACATTATGGTTTACTGACAATTTACAAAAAACTTCGAAATTAGGTTTTAGAATGTAGCTGGTATCCATTAATCATTTTTAAATGTTTAAAAATGCACATCAACCATTATACTGAATGCTCTTTGATAGTCCATAGACTTATCTAAACTTGCAATGCTGGATTTACTCCAAAGACCGTGGGGCCCGGGCCTAAGGCGGTAAATTTGTAAGAAATTGAAAAAAAAATCATATAAATACATTATGTATTTATGTAACTGCGTAAATTAATATTATATAATATTTAAAACATAGTAAATCCATAAATTTAACACATTGGTTAACTGTGTGGCCTGCGTATATATAATTTTTTTCTTGAGGTAAGGGCGGTATATTTAAAAAGGCCTAGGGCAGCACCTGTTCAAAATTCGGCACTGGAAACATGGTTTCAAAAAACTGTATATTATATTAGTACTATTTTGTCCTACCTATTATAATAGCATCTATATACTATATATTTGCTTTACTGAAACGAGACGAGTAATATTGTTGAAATCACCGGTTCGTATTATTTTTAATTTTATCTACGGTCACTATGCATTAAAATGGTTTTTCAAAATATTTTATATTAGGTATAGGATAAGAAATATTAAGAATTTTACTGTATTTTATCATTATATAATGGACAACTGAATTACAGAACTATAATTATATATATTATTGAGAGAGGGTTACAGAATCAATATCCAAAACGGAAGAATTTGCAGTAACTTATATAAGTTTACACAATGTTTTAGTCATTTTTTTTTTTTTTTTGGTTTTAATTAACTGGTTTTCTACGTTTCATATAAATTGGCTACTTAATCAAAGTATAGGAGAGAATATAGTAGGTACAAATATTTTTATTTCTCGATTCCTGATTGTTATATTAGTTTTGTTTTATAATAACGCTCGATGCTTTAAAAAAAAAAAAACATATTCCTACATTTATTTCTCATGTCGAATATTGTTTCGCAGTCGAATAAAACGACGAAGGATTATCAAAATAAATCAATATCAGCTGAAAAGAAAATGTATTTTTTACTTATGGTTGGGTTATGTTGTATCGGAAAATAAAAAGAAAAAATGTAAAGCCAGTGATCCGAGTATGCACTACATACCTACTCACTGATCTGGTAATATTTACACAACCAATATTGTTGTGTCACACAAGTGGGCGTACTTGAGGAATTTACAGTGGTAAACACTAAAGGCATTAAGAAATTCTACTCTGATCGGAAACATTTTTTTTTTTTTCGTATTTTATTTACGAGTCGTGACTTACGTGGATATCTGTACTTCAATGACTTGATTTTCTGTAGACATTTCTTCTATGGGCATATTTTTTATTATAATCTGTGATAACTGTGACATTGTTTGTCGTTCAAAAGTCAAGACTATTATGTCTAGAAATGTTTAATCTTATGAAAACAAGTGGCATTCGACTATTCTAGTCTCGATAATATTTTTAAGGAATGTTTTGGAATATTCAAATAGATGTACTGTGTTTTAAATTAATGTAAATAAAAATTGTTCAAACAACATTTATTTGTCTGTTTAATTATGTACTATCAATTACCACAGTCGCTTTCGTGACGTATTATAATGGAAATGTGATGACATTAATAATATTAATGTTTTACGCAAACAGTGTCGTTGCAATAATAATTATTATTTTTCATTATTTTATTATTGGTGACGTACTGTCATGCATTATTTTAAAACATTATAATTTATTAATAGTGGGCATTGGCCAGAAGAAACTGCACGACCACTTGCCATTGTGCATTGCCGACTATCTAATATTTTGATTTGCATAAGTAAAACGATTAATTTAAATGCACCTTTTTTTTTTTTATATATATAATGCGTTTTGTTAATGCTTTACTTACGGTTCTTCGTATTATATTTATTGTATTTTTGATATTATGTTAACTGGGTAAGTACCTACTGAAACTCGATACGTTCAATGTACTCGAACCGCGACTGATGTACTTATTATGTAGTCCATTTTTCGAGTGAGTCGCATTTATCAAATACAATTTACGAAACTACCGTGTGCATACTGGGTAATTTTTGAAAATATAAAGCACGTTTTTTTTACAAATGTATTTATTTACTCTATCTGTTGGAGATCCCCACCTCGGTTTTAACTATAAATTATTATTCACTTTTCCTACTTGTGGTATTATTATATAATATTATGGAAATGCTCAAAACACATAAAATATCAGATACTATAAAAAATTTTTATTGAAACATAAAATAACAATTAATGAGCTGAGTGGTGATTTCAGGATTTAGTGCAAAAATTAGGGGCACAGAGGTTGTGTGGAATATTAAAATTGTATCCGGTTTCTTGGGATTTGTAACATTCGGTGAGTATATGATTGTAACAGGAGTAGTACATGAGTCGCAGACCAGTTTTGAGGTGCTTGTGTGTTAAATTGATATAACCTATTCGCAGTCTATTGTTGATAATTTGAGTACGTCTGGGGAGAGAAAAATAGTGATTATGAAGGGAAGGAAGGGTGGGAGTCTTCTTCTTTTGCTGGCATAACTACTCTCTACGAGTTTTTACTGTTACGACCACTACCTGATTCTATCTTCCTCTCTCTAGTCTTCAACACCTATGATGCTTTAAGTTTACTTCTATCACGCTAATCCATTTTTTCCCGGGTTTTCTTATCAGTGTACTTCCTTTTAGTCCATTCCAATGCTGCTTTACCTGGTTTGTTATATTCGTGATAAGAAGTCATTGTGTGGCCTAAGCATCGTATTATTTGGCCCTTAATAAAGCTTGTTATTGAGAGTTAAAAGCGAGAGACTTAATTTCTCTTAATGTATTGTTTGTGATGTGTTTCTAGATTGCAGATTTTCTAGATTATTCACTGATTAGTTTTTTTTTTTGTCAAAGTTGTTGTGATGTTACAAATTGTTATAACATAATATTGTACAAAAACAACATCATATAACATAATACATTTAAAACTCGTTCGCGAGTGTATACATACGTCATGTGTACCTACCTCTTTTGTTTAATTAAATCAGTACATACATACGATAATGCACGGCATTGTTGTACAAACAAAAAATTATTAATTATTAAAACAATCATCAACTCCTTAAGCTCTGTTTAATTTAGGGTATGTAATTTGTATCAACTAAATGTAATATAAACTAGAAACATACATCATAAAATAACTATTTTCTAAGTTAATTAATTTAACACCATTAACCATATTGTATTTGAATATTATTTTTGATAGGTGTAATATTTAGTTAATTGATTTTAATGTATATAAATACTTTATGTCTTAATTTTTGGGAAAAAAGACGATTTTATATTATTATTTTAAATTTAAGTATATTTTAATAGTATAGGTTATATTGAGGATACTATTGATTTTTCATATAATACCCTCTTTTTTCATAATAATAATTTATATCCCTAAATTCAATCACTTAACAATGACATGTTTATTATTAGATCAAAAATAACATATTATATAAGTGCATTTTTGAAAACCCAAAAGTTTTTCAACGTATATTGATCTTTAAGAATATTGAAAACAAAAATGGACAGTCCATTCGTTTGTACCTGCCATAACATAAGTGGGTAATAATTCACAATATAATGGCTTTTGAAATTTAAATGTTTGTATTTATAGATACCTATATACACGAAATTTTATTACTCTTTAAACGGTATTGAATTCTTGTAGAAATTTGATAAATTGTTGACCATATAATAAAATATTTTATAATTTCAATCTTATACTCTGTAATTAATTTATTATGATATTATTATTATTATTAAGAACCCAATTGACAATTGCCATTTATAAAACGTTTTCTCGTACGTTATGCAGGTGCCTTTAAATATATTATCCGTTTCGAACCGATGGCGACGATGACAAGGGAAGATCTGTTTAACCGTCATTGCTCTGAAAGGAACCTGTGTTTATTCCCAAGACACATAAAATACGCATGGCTGTCTAAAAGAAAGAAATAATCCTAGCGTTTTGTGCGATCGGAAATTTACTTACATTCCTAAGTATGATTACACAGTACAAAAAACAGCGGGTAGGCAATGTAAAATTAAAAAAAAAAAATTGTATTTTTCTCCGACGTTGTTTTTGAGTAACACACAAAAAATATATATAAAACAAAAAACAGACACACATACACACACTTCCTGGTAATATAAGTATAACAATAGTATAACGTTATGATATGATGGGATCGTCACACGCGATACGACATTTCAATTAAATATAAAGTGTAATAGCGCTGCGAAAAGCCTCCCCCCATACGATAAACTGCATCTCTGCTACCGATGTGCGTCGGTATTATATTATATATATATAAGTTGTGACGATATTATTTTCTGCCGGATAAAAATAGGATGTCAAGGTTTTTGGAAACAATGTCAGTGGCTCATGATATAATATCTGTACGGCGAATAATACTTATTATTGTGTGTTCTGTGTTCGAGTGTAATACTCTCTGGACGAGAGGGAATTCAGCCATAGCAGTATATACAAACAAAATGTATCGCCGCATAACATCTAAGAACGTGGTCACGGGTTTTCTGTACGATCTTCGGCCTGAAAGTAAATATTTATGGGGAAAAAAATAATCCAAGCGACTTATACAAAAATAATATTATTATAGATCAACGTCGAAATTGAGAAAGCGTAACACCCTTCCTCACCCTCGCAGTTATAGTTCAACCGACGATTTGGAATGGGAATTTGATGAGAGGAATCCATAATTTATGTTTTGTAAATGTGTATTATGATATTAATATTGCATAATATTATCATTGTTTTGATTTTCAATAATACCGAAAACATTAGTTTATCATTCGATATAAATATTCAAATATGGCTAAAATGGGGGTAGGGCGGAAGACTCGGGAGACTGAAACCCTCCTTCGACGCTATTCCTTACTTAGCGGGTCTAGACACGGACGTCCAACAAACTCGGAGATATTTAAAACAAGATAACCATCCAATGGGCTGCGTGTTTGCGGAGAAGGAAAACTGCAAACGATTTAAAAAATATTATTAACGAATCTAAATATAATAAACAAATTATTAAACAAAACAAATTTATTTCAAATCGTTTATACCGGGTGAGCCGAGATCTAAAATACTTCGGTGCGATTGTGTGAAAACTGTAACGAATTCATATCAATATCAAACAAATCATTCTAAAATATAATATTTTTTTTGAGAAAAGGACAACTAGATTAGTTTTGTTTACATACATCAATGGCGTGTAAAGGAATTATTTTCAATATAGGTTAATTTACCTCTAGTCAAGCACTGACATAGACGTGACTAGAACAATTTTAGGAAGCCGCAGGTGGTCTCATAATTATTATGACATAATCAATACAAATATACATTTTATATAATACATATATTTATTATATTATTATAAATATTATGTAAAATTATTAAATTTTCATTTATTTAAAAAAAATATATTGACAGTTCATCTACTTATATTTAATGTTATGTTACCATAAATAGTTATCAAAAAAAGGTCCTGACAATCTGGGTGCTACACGATTGCGAACATTTTTCATTGGTAAAAATGTCCAAATTTTTTAAAATATATAATTAGATTCTTGTGTATTTTATAAACATTGTAATTTTTGGCTATTGGTTGAATTTTAAATTGATCTTTTTTAGCTATGAGATTATGTACATTGTTTTTAATAGAATTTATTATTATCAAAGTCGTGCTTGTGTTTGTTTTAAAACTGAAATTATTACGTGTGTTGGACGATGAGGGTTATAAAGTTGACCATTGTACATCCTATGAAAGTTGTATCCGGCCCATTTTTAGTGATGAAAAGTAATTATAAAAACATAGAGACTTTGTTGTTTACTGCGGTAAAATTTACGTAAATTTACGAACAAGAATTTATGATTGATAAACATCAAATCTGGCAACACAGCGCGAAAAATGGCAGGTAAAAACGTTCGCAATCGTGTTACGGGAAAAGTTTCGTTCGAAATCATGCCATTCGCAATTGTAAATCACACAACAATCAAACATTACTTTGTTGATTCCTCGAAAATGTTTTTAATCCAACTAGGATAAATTGTGTCCAATTATGTGCGAAAAAACTCCCGTAAACAATGTACATAAACAGTGAATAGAAATCCATTTCTAAAAAATAGAAAGCACCATCGACATAAACACAATTTTTATTATTATATTCTCATTTCTTTCTTCATATGTTGTTTTCTCTTTTGTTTCTACATTTTTTACATACATAAGATAATTTATATTGTAATATTTAAAAATTCCATAAAATGTACAAAATGTAAAATATGATGATATTAATATTGTAAATAATGTAAGCCAACAACCTTAGTTGTTGAGGTTTTAATTAATAAAAAGAAAATAAATAACAATTCTTAAGTGTCGATGGTTATCACTAACCAGCAAGTATACGATTTGAATTCCAATTTTTATAATACATATAGACTGTTAAAAACGAAAATTTTTAGACATGATATCAAAAAAGTGCTTCTTGATCATTTTTTTTACAACGCCACCTTAATTAAGGTTCATATAAATGGCAACGTACTTCAGACAATGAATGAATTTTTAAAAAATCAACAATTATAAACTTATGTTAACATTTTATTACGATTTAAATTAACAATTTTTTTTTGGCAACACACATCGTGGTAATACGCGTGACACACCGGTTGAGAGCCACTGATTTAAAGTGCATACGGGCCACGGGATGTATTATGATTATGTAATATATAATAAAATGTACACATAAAGAAATATGCATGCACTGCTTTAATTGAACTTGAAATTTAACTGTGGGCCTTAGTCTCCTTACATACGCCACTAACATACATTATAATTAGAGCTGGGATTTTGGTATACTTAGCATTGTTTTTCGAAGCTATGCGATGCTCGTTATTTAAAATATATGTTTTGTGTATTTTTGAACCAGAATAAGAAGTTTTCAGTTTTTCATTTTTTGACAATTTTAAGTTTTAAGGTCATTTTTTAAATTTTTTAGGGTATTTTAGAATTCTTTGGAATTTTGAATAAAAAATTTTTATTCAAAATTGTAATTTAAAACGTTTACATGGTTTTTATATAAATTTAACAAACTTTAAAGCAGATTTTCTTATTAAATTATTAAAAATAATTTTAAACTATATGGGAATACATGTTTTTCTTCAGATTAAAGAAGTTTAAAATGATCAGTTATGTCTGTAGAACTCTTTTACAGTTCTTTAAAAGTTATTTAATAATTTATCAATTAACATATACACCGAAATTATTAAGAATAAAAAAATATTTTAGTGCATTATTAAGAATTTTTAGAGCATTTAAGTCTCAGTTCTAATTATAATATACTATATTTTAATACAGTCATATAGTTTGTAGCTGTTGAAACCGTTTAAACTCCATGTGCACTGTGTCACCGAATTACGATTTACGACCGGGCGATCGTTTATCTCCCCTCCCCCCTCCTCATAAACTCGAAGACGGGTAAATTTTTGAACCGTAATACTATGGAAATCGGAACGATAACTTTATGAATACGATTTAACTAGGAAATTAGCCAATGATGGCCATACGTTGCTCCGAAAACAGATCAATATATTTATACATTATAACAATTTGTGTATTAGGTAGGTAGCTACTTTTGTGTATATCTTAGTCGTATAATTATTATAATATGCACCTTTTTGCGCACCGTTATGTAGGTAGATTGTATGGGTACTATACTAAAAGTGTATTGTTTTACAATTATAATTTATTTACATAAACGCGACGATTTGCATTTTATAACTTTTAGAATTCGTTTAAAATATTTATACGTTGAAATAAGTCTGCTCGCGAAAGTTTTATCGAGTTTCAAATTGCATAGTAATGGCAATAACGCGCTGTATTATATATAAATAGGCAACGAAAATGGTTCGATATTATCCATAACATTTTTTGTTAATAATGTGGAAACTCGTTTGACGGAGGACGCTAATTATTCAGCGTTGGCATTATTTTTATTTTATGTGTCTGTCAACAAAACATGGACGAACGTCTACTGCGATAAAAACTTATTTTTAAAACACAGCTAGGCACTTCAATTGTGTAACACTGATATGACACGATTTTATACATAATATTCACTAATTAAAGTAAAAATATAATATGTTATTACATATTATTACCTATGTAGTATAATATATTTTTAAAAGATCGATTTAAAACGTGAAATAATTATATTTTAATACTATACAAGCCAAACCGATATTATATTATATCAAAAGATTCCGTGTAAATTAATTTTTTTTCTTGTTAGTTTAATCTATTTTTTTAGTTTTTAATACTTCAAGATATTATGTATTTGTTTATTCATTAATATTAATACCATGATTTGGTAATCGATAATAATTTCTCAAGGTCTTATGTAATAAATATTTTAATACTCAGAAAGTCGGAACTATAGTTTCTGTTGGTTTTAAAAAAAATAATAATTAGTTTAACGAAAATCGTATTTAATTATATATATTTTGTGTTGTAATAACAGTAATATTATTCATAACATGTTTCATAATACCTGACGAATCATTGGTTATGGATTTAATAACTGATAGAGTTATTAAATGGTTTCATCATTAAGTTCGTAAAATGGAACCATCGATACCTACTTTTACTATAAATAAAGTAAAAAATATTATGTAATTATATATAAGCATAATATTTTAATTTTATTATTTCCATACACATATTATTATTACTGTAATTTGATGACAAAATTATATTGTATATACAAAAAAAAACCAAATAATCGCCACAGGTCATTAAAATGTACATAATATTTAGCACTCAGTCACCACTGGTCTTAAGTTGAATTGAATATTATGGTCTGTCAGAATTATTTACATATTTTGCATTAGTGAATTTATGATGATTTAAAAAGAGTATACATAAATTTCCCCATAAAAAATTTGATACATTAAATTATGAATAAATACCATCCATTTGTACTGCAAATTGTAAGTAAATGATTTTTTTTTTTAAATTTTGTTGCATCTTAATTATTGTAATTTGAACGAATATAGTGTCTGAGTTATTATATTTTGTGTACTTACAGCGGATAATTATATTATAGTTTTCGATAATGGTATTAATTAAAAGTAAAATGCATGTTATAATAATTTATCTACTCATATAATTATTATTTTAATAAATTATACAATGTTAGTAGATTACTATTAATTATCTTGTAAAATTTTCAAACTACCATGACCAAGTACCAACTAAATTTATTATTATCTATTAACCTTAGTAAATAAAGTTAAATAACTCTTAGTAGGGAATTTTAATGTCGATTTTTACAAATCAATATTTTCAAAAATGCATATACTTAACAATTTATAGTGAAAAGAAGCTTCTATGGTCACATGACATTCCTTAAACACCATACAAAACCTAAGTATTTAAAAACATTATGGTATACTCGAAAATTCCAAAATAAGAATAAATTGTAATATAGTATACGTATGCTGGAACAAAATTGAAATTGAGCATGGTAAGGGGTGAATCATCCTGCATGATACATACTAATAAAAATAATGATTCGATAACGTGCAAAGTTCATTAAACGATGTACAATGTTATATTCGTTTAAAATCAATTCTTATGTTATATTGTACAATTCGTAAATAAACGAAATGGTATTTTACTAAACATTTGATAAAACTGGAGAATTTAAGTAATGACATATACTTAACTTAAGTTTCACATAATCGCCTTAGCCAAATATACGTTTATATTGATTTATTTAATTTTAAATCGATCGGCGAAATTTATTATCACTAAACGTCGATTGAAGAAATCGATCCGTGTCCTTAACCACTGAACAGGATAATATGCCATTTTAACTTTTTGCTTGGAAAAAAAACACAAAGTGGTTGCACATTAATTTAATAATAGCTAATTCAGCATTTTCCTTCCCTTTAATTTGCATATTTAGATATATGACATTTGAATATGATAAAATATTATTCAATAATAATTTATTGGTAGTGGAGCCACTTTTTTTATAGCAAATAATTATATCACTTCGAGTCTAGACATAGAATAATCCTTGAGATAGAACTCGATTGCATACGATCTACTTCTTTGGACACGATAGCATAATATTATTATACCAGGTGATCCACTTAACATACGTTATTACTACTTATTATTTCAAAAAGTTTTAACTTTTTTGAAAATATTCTTTTCATATAATTTGATGTCGTAATTTCAAAAAAACATTTCTAAAAATAAAAATATTTTTTACTATTTTTTATAGTTAACATTTCTTAAGTTTACTACTTTTTTGAATGACACCATACATTGTTTATTTCATATTCCTAAGCAAAATATTATTCGGAGTGTTTCAATCTACAAAAAACGAAATTTTGGACAAGTAGTTCATTAGTGATGAGTATTTAAAGTTTAGAAAGGCGGAGTTGTAGTGGACGACACTTTGTAGAATGTTCCCAGTAACACTCTACTTCGCTCGTCAGTACTTTAAAATTATGCTCATCACTAAGAAACTACCTACTTGTCCGAAATATTTGATTTTATAAATTGAAATACTCAGAAAAATATTCTGCTTTGGAATATGAAAAAAAAAAATATATGGGGACATTCAAAAAAGTAATTAACTTAAAAATTTATAATGTTAACAAATAGTAAAATTATAATTTTTATCCAAAAATGTCGTTTTAAAATTACATCAAATTATGTAAAAATAATATTTTCAAAAAAAGTTGAAACTTTTTGGAATAATGAGCGCAGACACTTAACTGGACCACTCTATATTTATTGAATATTAAATGAATCTCTTAATACGAGATGATTGCGTATCATACTTATAAGTTATAACTGTTATAGATGTTATTCTTGTAGGAGCAGTTTATATAAGTGTATTATTGTTTATTTCCAAAGAAAATAAAATACAAATTGTTTCACTTTCAGAATGGGTCAAAATATATTATACTCCAGTTCGGTCTACTCAAAAAGTAAGTTACAAGTCCAAAGTTACAAATCGATAATTAATGAGAATAACTAATAATTGTCTATAAATTATTATTTTTCTAAAAAATATAATTTAGATTTACTTAAAATATATATTTTATATTTATTTGTTCTTGGAAAATATAATATAACGAAGTAATTAAATATGTTAATGCATCATCGTTATACACCGCTACATTTCAAATTATATACAATTTAACTTCTTCTCGTTAGTGAACTAAAAAATAATATTTAGGTTAAAGATATAAAATCTTCTTTAAAAATTAAAGGTAAGACAACAAATCTATTTTCTTACTGTATTTTCAATACCGCGTGAAGCTTTTGTTTCAGATGTTCATCAGTTTAAGATACCTACTGAGCGAAGTAAGAACGTCGTTTGTTTTATTTTTCCATTAAATATATTTCATGGTTGTAAAATTACTATAAAAGTTTTTAAAAGTTTTCAGATTTTCTTTAAAACGTTAACTTTTATAATTTCAAATTGCTTAAGTGCATATTATACATTAGGATTTATGAAAATATTCAAAGAGAACTCGGGAAAACGTTTATATTACCACACAACAAAAGTGGACAAACATTTAAAACATTAAAGTATCTGCATCAAACGATTCGAATAAATATATTTATACTTAAATAAACGGAATTTTCAAGAATAATCAAGCAAATTTATTAAATTCCTATATTTTTTCATTAAAATATAATATAGTTGGTATAGTTGGTTTCCACTGTGACTCGAAAGCCGGCAGTCGAATAGTGTCCGAAAATTGCAGACAAAATGTACAAGTGGCAGTATCCATTTATTCGAACCGTTGGTACACATCATGTACCTAAATATATTCTAAATATAATTATATTATATTTATCGACAAAGTGGAAATTTAAAGGGCGGTTTGAGTTCAAACACGCCTACAAGCTGGAAAGTTGTGACATGCTGTAAGTCATAACATTGTAAATCATTATATTATACGGATAACCAGTGGCGGAGTGAGAAAAAAATTCAGGCCGGGAAAATTAATTTCATCTAGACCACTCCAATATTTTCGTTTCTTGAATAGAAATGAAATTTTATCGATTTACGTATTGTACGTATTTTATATTATGTGTCTACATATATATATAAAATACAAATACTAAAAATAAGTATTTTATTGATTCAACTATAATTAACACGACAATAAAACTGAAACACACAAACCAAAATACTATATTAGGTTACTTTAAACTGTTTTCATGTATTAATATGTTATTAATATTTAATATGTTCTAATCAAATACAATACGCCTGGCTTACAGAGAACAGAATTGTTTTGCTTTAATCCTATAATTATATTGTATATTATATTATATCGTTTTACTTATAATGATTTGTTTCATAATTTACTCTTTTTTCTAGCGGAGTTTATTAAACAATAGTTTGTGATTGTTAAGTTCGATTGGTACCTTTTTCTCGACAGCCATTGAAACTAAAGTTACTAACTGTAGTTCATTATTCAATGTACTTCTTAGTCGGTTATTTATATACTTTAATACTTTAAATTAAACTGTTTATACGATTTGGTCTTCATATATGGCTAAATATAATTCTCACATTACCCATATCTACAGTATTTTTGTGGTTTTTATTCTATTTGTACTTCAGGCCAACGGTCCATTTAACAGTTTTCTCGGAATTCCGGTGGGCCATTTCGCCATTGCTTCATAACGAACGATATCGGACTTCAAATTATTTATTTATTTCATCTGTTTTAATTAATTATTACAATATTGGTCCGGGACAACAAAACCAAATCGATCATGTAAATATGGTGTCAGTGGAATGCGAATTGGACATCAACTTGTTATTAATGTATATACTTACATCGACAAGTAATAACTATCGTGAACGTAATTGTCCGAGTCGAGTTTTTAAGTATTTTTGTTCGGCAAACTCACTTGAAACACACTTAAACTGTTCACTGTTCCGGGTTCAAAATCGAGTGGAGTTCGTTGTTGATCACTGCGGCACACGTATACTTGCGGGTGGATGTTTTCTCGGAGTTATGTTAAAAGCAGTTTCAAAATAAAATGCTTATATTACAGTACGATGCAATGTGATTATATACACGCGCATGTGTGTAAACATATGTGTATAAACACACAAATATATATACGATATATAGTACAAACACTCTCTTGTAAACATATATATAAGTCATATAATACGCACGCAATAACTACATACATCACGGGATCTGGCGAGGCACTTCACTTTGGCAAGTGGTGCAAGGCGAACGCAAAAGTAACGAAATCGCTATACTTATAAGTAATATTTCGGTGCCAAATATAATGTCTAAGATGTTATATTGCTATAAGATATAAGCGTACCTATAATATGCTTTAACTCCATCAAGCTTGGTGTAAAAACCGCAAAATTAGTTTGATCGGGTAAAAACATTAAAGAGCGAAATAAAATTGACAAACTGAGAATGAGATGAATTTATATTATATCTGTCTTAGGTAGGTACTCGTAAAAAATAATTTTAAATGGGTGAATGAGTTATTCTAAATCTTGTATTGACCATTTAGATGTAAGACGTGGTAATGTGTAAAATAAGAAAACGTAAAAAGGTAATTGTTTTAAACTGCAAAATATCATATTCGAAACATATATATTATACATATTAGTTGTACATATATCACTTAATAAAAATGTTATTTCACAATCGTCGTTATCATCGTCATCGTTGAATTTCTATTTTATGATATTGTACTACAACGGTAACAAAAAATATTTGAATGACTGTGTAGCTTTTTGTATAAAAATTATTTTCAAATGCTTCGACCTTTACATTTACAAAGTGTAGTATCCAATACAATTAAATATTAGAACAGTAAGTTATTTTATATTGCTTTATGATCAAAGCCGATTATTTTATCAATTTTTATTCGGTTGATAAGCGAAAGTCCTATTATAGTGTTTAAATGTTTATTATTTTAAAAATTACAAAAAAACATAATACATATTATTAATATCATGTAGTAGTGTGTTACAGCAGACACGTCGTATTTGAGGTATAATAATATATTATTCGATAACCACTATAATAAGTAACAACTCTTCCAGTTATTTATTATAAATGTACGTTGATATTAGGAGAATTAAAGTGTAGTTTGGACTATTTATCAAAGGACAGTGATTTCAACATTGTGATTTGTATATAAAAATAAAAAAAAAGTATAGCTGCACAATAATATGTGAAATCGTCTTTAAAATTCAGATTAGGTTAGATTAACAAAAATCACAATTTGGTAGCAAGTAATTAAAAAAACGTATCACACATCAATGATATAATAAGCTTGCTCAGTGAAATAATTAATTCATTTTTACCGGAAACTTTTACGCCACGTCGTTCTAAGACGACTGTGGAATTGAGAAGTGAAATTGAATTACATCCCATAGAAAAATTATAAAACTCAGAGTCCTTTACTCTTATTAAACAACAAAATTGTCTTTGAATATCCGGTGAGATGCTAATGGATCCCACGAGATATTAATGATTCATGGTGTTCGTGGGTTTCACATCCGGTTTTAACCATGTGTTTCCGTTTGAATAAGTTTATACCTTCCGGTACATAAAGGCTAGTCTGACTTGCAGGAGTTTACTTTATTTTTATTTTTTCGTGTTTTTATTACACTTATTCTGTATATACTATTTCCACTGAAATCATACGTAATATGATGACGTAATATTAATGGTGAAAAACATTTTTAAAATGTCTAGTTAATTTTTTTTAATATATTAATATTCTATATTGTAGACATTTTAAATAGAAACGAACGCATATTTTGGTACACCATCACTGGAAAATCAATGTTTAATAGTTCATACAACAGAGTTTCCTATTCACCCGATAAAAATGGAAACATTTTAATCCTACCAAAAGAAATTCGTTTGTAAATATTATAATATTTTGACTACGCCTAATTCAAACACGCATAAATCTGATTATAACAATAATAATGATAGTTTTACCAATATAGCCTTTGAATGTATTTAATTTTGAAACTACATTGATAAAATCTATTAAATAATCAATGTTATCGTTCGAAAATGAGTCGATAACGATTACGGGAAAAATGGACACGTAGATATGAATAATTGTTATAAATGCCATCGATTTATATGTTTATTTTTACTGGGTAGGTAACATATGTTGCGTGACACGTTTAGAACTATTTTGACAATGGAAATCAGCTGCAAAGTTGAACTATGTAACTTTCCATGTGAACAATACTATGAAAATATAATTTCGTCTTGCTTGGAGCAAAAGGGATATGAATCAAGAACAACTACTTACATGTTTGGACACTGACTGGAAGTTGATGAAAACTTCACGGCAGCCACAACACGTGAGGTACTTACAAACAATAGCTGATGTGCGTTTTTAATGTTTATGTCTGAGAATATTGTATTAAAATATTATTATTATTATTATGGTATTCGAATCGCACAACAGTATCGTAGTAGTGTATACTATACCAGCGTTTACTAAACTTTTACGACCACGGCACCCTTAGGAAATAGTTTGTGTTTTGTGGAATTCCGATGTCTCCTCAGACTCCAACTCGACCCCAATTTTTGATAAACATTTTTTTCCAATTAAAATACAAAATAATTTTCTCAATATTCACATACATCCCTTAGGTTCCACGGAAAATATTTAGGAATCGCTGCGTGCCGTACGATAGTTTTCCATTTGGAAACCTGTATATTAATTATTTATTCAATTTATAATTTTAAAGAGGACTGCATACAGCGGCTCAGATTCCTCGTAAACCATTAAGCCGAAGAAAAAAATAATAGTCGTTATTATTTTTATTTCGTTGAAGATAAAATATAGAACCTAAAATTTCTCTCTGGATCATAAATTTAATGCTATAATATAATGTGAAATAAATTAATATTAATAATTTGGTTTTGTTCAGTAGTCTGACGTGTTTCATATACCCAAAGTTGTGGTGAGCACTGATGTACATTACGGCCAAAAAGATCCCCAAACTATGTTTTGTGGTTTTGTATATACATCAAACTATGTACCTACGAAAATACCATAAAAAAATTTTAAAATAATAATTATTTTTAAGAATGACTTAAAAGAAGACGCCCGCTTACTAACTAACTTGATAATTATTTAACTCAGAAACAAATGTGGACAGATGACATAATTTATCAAATGTCATGTTAAAAATAAAAAAGCTTATTAAATATTAATTTTTAAAAAAATGGGGTAAGTAAGTAAGAACTCTGCTGTATATTAGAAGTCTAATATACCTTGTAATTGAGTAAGAACTGAAATGGATGTGATCGTATGAGATTCTAAGCGGAGCGAAGAATTAATTTATATTACAATGTGTGTGTGTTAATTTTTATTTTTAAGTCTGAAGATATTTTTTTCTATTGAGAAAAATGCGCTGGTCATCGACTTTAATGAAGATTTCTGGGATCTAGTTAGCATTTTTAAAAGGTCAAAATTGGTAAAATCTTTAGTACTTTTAAAAATCGGAAAAAAATACATATATTTGTGAACTCTCTGATATTGTTTTCAAAATAATTATATGGTAACATTGGTAATATTTAATTTTTATGGCTAAGGTTTGAAAATTGAACACAAGGTCCTTATATCTAGTTTATACTTATAAAAAAAATATACAGGTATTTTTTTTTTAGACGTTTTAAGTTGAAACGGATTTTGATATTTATATTTTAATGATGCGAGTTATTTTGTTGCAGTTTAAAAATATTACTTGTGGGTATTGAAATTTTTAAAGAAGATATATTATTGTATTTTATGTACAATATTATTATTATATTAATTTTATATTTAATATATTTTTTTATTATTATTATTATTATTATTATTATTATTATTGGAAGCTTTAAGTGACAACTAATCCAGCTCAACAATTAAACAATATTAAATATTATTATATCTTATTACGATACTAAATACTTACGAAAAACCTTGTTTTAAATTTTCAGTTCTTATAGCAATGCAAATTAAACATTTTTTACATTTTTAACTACAAAATAATTTGTAAATTTCCGTGATTTTAACGAATTTTGTTAATACTTGAATTTAAAATGCTCATAAAAAAAAAACATGTCTGTGTTTAACATTTTTGAACTTCTATTAAAACAATTTCTGAAGAACCTTGTGTTAAATTTTCAATCAAAAACTAGTTTCGCGTAAAAATCTCCATTGTTTCTTAATTTTTTTATTAGTTTTTCCCGCTTTTGAAAACTACTCTAATTTTTTTATTTTTGACCCTTCAAATTACCAAACTATATTTACTTTTCTACTAAAAATAATGCTGAAGTAAAAATATATAAGCATTTTTACTACCCCTAAAGGTAATAACAAAGAATAAAAGCACACATCATTGTGAAATCATACATTCTTCAATAATATATATCTAAAATATTAAATTATTTCTTAAAAACAGCATGATATATTTTATATATTGAACCGTTTAAGCTCTAAAGTATTATGTCATCACTTATCAAACCAAACTAAAGTAAAATGTAGACAGTTACATTACAAAGAAGTTCGCCAAAATTAATGAAGTTAAAATGAAAAATACAACTATCATGATTCGTAATTTATTTATTTATTCAATATTTACTTATTTAAAATGTTTAAAAATCATTAATTATATATTATGATAGAATACGCTGGCTTATCATTATAATAATTTTTAATTTTGACGTATAGAAATGTAAGTAATATAGTTTTAAATTAACCGTTAATTAACGACTTTGTTCCAGTATTAAAATATTATAGCTGCAATTGTCCTCGTTCGATTCGCCATTTAATATTTTACTCATTGATTGAAAAGTTTTAAAATATCTTTTATTTATTTTTTTTGTAAAACTAAAGATATTTAGTTTCTGTACTAAATTTTTGTAACTCACCAGTTACATTCAAGAAGTTGATAGGATACAGATTGTATGTATTGAAATTAAAACAAAGTTTATCTTTATGACCAAAAAACCAAATTATATAATTTAATCAGTTTAATTATTAACGGCTTATAAATATGAGCATATTATGTAATATGCAAAAATATGCATTAAGTTAAATATAATATAAAAAAATATGTATTAAGCTAAATATAATATGCAAAAACATGTAAAATAAAAACAGTACACCTATTATTTTCATCAGAACAATATAAATTGTGAACAATACTCACTAAATCTCCATTTTAACATAGCAAAAAAAAAAAAACACGTTGTGCATACAACATTATTTAATATAAAAATCCTAGCTATGTTAATGATAGTATTTACCTACACGTGTAGATTCGTGTCGGAATCAAACAAGTTGCAAGCAACATGTCATCAATACGCATACTATCGCACCATGTCCAGCTGCGTTAACAGTATTATTAGAGCCTACGGTGTTGTATTGCAAATCATTTAAGTATAAAATATTTTATGTAATACCCACTGACTATATTGTACAAGGGGCACTGCTGCTGCTGTTTAATATAATAATTATTACTATATTCATATTATTGTAATATTGTTATTATTTCTACTAGTTTGCTGAATATCCTGTCAACCGACCAGTCCTTTAAAGTTGTGCGAGGCTGTTCAAGACCTATAAATATATAGGGGTTACCCCTAGCTAGTAACACGGGAGCTCAATATAATATTATGCACAATTATATAAAATTAAAATAATACTTACCTACCGTTTTTATCAGAATAATATAAATCGTGAACAATACTCTCTAAATCTCCATTTGGATGTAACAAAAAAAAAAAAAACACACGCTATTACATACAAATTTTAGTTCTAAGTATTAACTACACACAGTGCTTGTATTGAGGGGTTCTCGGGGGAGGGAGGCGAAGTCCTTCTTCTTTTCAGAGAATATATACATATATTTATGCGTACTCCCTTCTAATTATATTCTAATGAATAAGACATTTAAATGATCAGGTACGTATATTTATTTTTACACGTTTGCATTCCTCTTCTAAATTTTTTCCCGGTTCAAGCACTTCCAACACGTGTTGATTCGTTGGAATCAAACAAGTTGTAAGCAACACGTCAATATGCATACCATCGCACGATTATCGTCAGCTTTGTCTCACGTATTTATCTCCTATTATAATATTATTATGTTCGGCCGCGTTAACAATATTATTAAAGCCTGCGGTGTTGTATTGTAAATCATTTAAGTATGAAATATTATATGTAATGCGCGCTGACTATATTGAACAAGGGGTACTGCTGCTAAGTAATATAATAATTATTATTACTATATATTATTATAATTTCTACTAGTTTGCCGAATACCCCGTTCTTGTTGCCTGGCCAGTCCTTTAAAACTTGTGCGTGGCGGTTCGAGACCCATAAATATTTAGAGGTTACGCCTAGCTAGGGGTTACACGGGCGTAAACGTAGGTATCTAATACGCTTGTTACCGCGGTATACCCGGCAGAGCGTATTAATACGCGAGATTCGTTGACCTTATATATTATATACAACTAATCCATTGAAACCTTCGGTGATGTCAATTTCTCATGAATATTCCATTTTAATTACACGGCATAGTATATTATTATTACTATAACTTAGATAAAATAATATAATAATAATATGTAGAATATCGCATATTTTTGTATGGATTGACATACAATAATAGCAAAGTGCTATGGAACTACACGTCATTTTACAAAAATTTCAATTGTGAAATTTGAATGTGCTTTTTTAACGATTAAAAAAAAAAGCTTATTTCCAGTTTTTATGTTTTTTTACATAATAATATCTTCTTTATGACGACGCAGGTCACTGACCTAACAAAAATTTTTTAGAAAAAATTTGTTTTCGATAGAATTAAAATTAAAAAAAATAATTATTTTACCTTGACTGTATTTGTTTGCCATTGTTATCTTAATTACTTGTCGGTACTTGTCTGCTTAACATAGAATTGGATTTTGTAAAGACAAATTAATATTATATATTTCCTGTGTATCACTGATTTCTCGGTAATCATTATTATTTGACTGTCGTAGCGTACTGGCATCATCAATACAAATAACGTTTTGATTGAACAAAATATTTTTAGTACTTTAATATGTATCCAAAACGACATTTTAGAAACTTTTCTTATTTTCTTCCTATTTTTGCTCATTTTTTTAGATTAATTACTTTTGCTTAATTTTGTGATTTTTGAATGCTAATATATTTATAAATTTAAAATGTTCATTTAAATGCATCATTATAGAATATGTTTTTAAGCGCCTGTTTTGATAATTTTAAGTGCTATAAGTCCCGAGTCCCACAGCACTTATTATTTGTTAGTACTGTTATGATTACTGTCTGCACAAGGAAAAATGCAATTTCATTCGACGATGATGTCACAGCGACGCATTTTATTATTTAGTTTTAAATCAAAGTATTGTCTCTCCAAACACGTCATTATTCTTTCGCATGTCAACGTTTTAAATACCTATATTCGTAATAACGCGGTTGATTACAAAAAGTTTACTATAGGTTTTTGTGCGTACGACAACTTTTAACGAGTTTATCGATTTGAAGGTCGACCGGTGTTGTGTGAAATAAATAAAGCGAAGTCGTCATAAATTATAAATAAATAAAGGAGAAATAAATAATTAATATTGGCATCTTACACGGATAGCAACGAAACGAGTGAAAACATAAAATCGTCTTTTCGAAAATGTAAATAAAATAAAAATATTTATGCCTGGGACTATGTTCTCAGCATCTAAATTATTTACAGTCAGTATTTTTTGTGAAAAAAAAAATGAATTTTAAAAGTTATTCTTTTGTATGATACTGTACTATATGCATATATGCATTTAAGGAACTGTGAGTTTGATCTTTTACCGATGATAGGGTGCTCGATGTTTGAAAAAGGCACGCTGATTATTTAATCTCCTCATCGTTGGATACAACCAATTATTTAATCGAGCAATGTATAAGATTTTATTATTTAATAAGACATTGTAAAATGTAATTTTCTGTGTGTTTTGCATATTATGTATGTAGTAAATAAAACCATAAATTAGAATTTTATTTCGTTCGGTATTTAAAAATATGTTTTTTTCATAGTTTATACAAAAAAATAAATAAATAAATAAATAAAAAAAACAAAAAAAAAATATGCATCATTATAAAATCAAAACTTTGACTAAAAATAAATGACCATGGTCGCAATATTAAAAATTGATTCACTGGTTGCAAGTGTTCGATTCGTGGTCAGTTTGCTGACGATTGCTGACTTAGTTACCGACGTAATGTATACCATTCAGCCATTTTCACCTGTTATGGCTAAAAACAATAATTGTATAAATATTTAGGACACATAATATATTTCTGCAAATAATGTCAATACAAATTATAAAACAATATTATTACCTCAGATAAAAAACTCATTTGTCGTTCGACTCCGCTGATAAAAAAAATACTAATACAGCGTTCAAATGGTATTGTACGGTAAAGTAGTTCGTTTAATTTTACGGTTTAAAGCTTGCGGGTTTACTCTTTGGTACATAAACTGTATTAAATGTTCATAAATATCATTTTAATGGACGTAGTAATTTATTCTAAAATCAATTTTTAAACACATCATATATGACATATCGATTTAGTTGGCGTACGATCCTAACTGTCGGCAAGTGTAGGAAGTCTGGTGATTGGAACTGTCTATATTGGACCTATCGAACTGTCAGATGAATATCGAACAGTAATTAATTTATTATTGTTGTATTATATTTGAGTTATTATATTATTTTAATAAATGTATAATAATATGTAATAACCAATATATTACTAATTAATGGCACAGCGACTTATCACGTATCAATATTATGCAGTTGTCATGTTGGGAACAATTTTTTAATCATAAGTATCCCGTAGACTAATTAGTGAATAATTAATAATTCTGTGTAGGTATTAAGAATAATAATTATGATAGCTACATAAAATAAAATTAATAGTTGATTTGTTGTGTTAAGAGTGAATAGTTTTAATAAAATAATTGTATTATCGTCATATTTAATATTGTTTTGAACATTTTGTCATTTCATATTTTAATTGTAATAGTTTTTACTTTTTACGTATATAATTGTTTCTACCACTTGTACGTGTATTCATAACTTTTTAATGAGCATAAATGGCGTTGTGTAACAACGACTTTTCAAAACACGATTTAATTTCTAAGCTGTAAAAATAAAACATTTTAAAAATTTAATACATTTTGGGCGTAAACTCTCAACAACGATTTAAAAGCTAGGAAAATGGAAAAACATTTGTAGCTATGTTCTTATATAAATGAAAGTTTTTAGATTTATAATTGAGTGATGTTTAAAAACGTATTAGAACTCGAAAACACGCTATGCAAATTTTTTTTAAAATCATTTTGTTTATATTGCAATCTGTCAAAAGATCAAAATTTTAATAAAAGTACCATATTATTTTAGAGACCCCTACAAAAATATGACAAAAAAACAAATATTTAATAAGCTAACTGTTATGTTTGATTAATTTTTTATTTAATTTATTTAGCTCATTTATTATCTTTACCAATATTTTTTTGTAAATTCATTTGAAGTGTAACATAAAGATTTATTAACGACATTCCGTACGTTTTTAAATTAATCGAAACTAATAGTGTTTGTAGAATTTATTTCGTTGAGGTATTTCATTTCAGAATTTATTTATTTCGACGTCAATGAAAATATATTACATTTATTATACAATTAAATATTTTATAAAATTTAAAAAAGTTTACGATTAGAATTAAGATGTAAGCATTTATATTTATTCAACGATTTTTCAAAAAATGCTAATGTTTGAATTACATTAACACTGTGTACACCTTATTCTACCACGTGAACCAAGGCTCGTACTCAACATTTGCTTATTGTGTTATCTGTTCATACGATGTAAATATTTTTCACTAAAAAAAATTTAAATGTATTTTTTACAATACCTATCATGTTTGATAAATTATGCAAAAAATTAAAATACTAATTTATAACAGTACTAGCTGTCCGCCCGAAGTTGCCTGAGCCAAAGATTAAGCCAAGATCGACTTTAAGTAATTTACATGCAACTAAGCCATCTATAGGTGGATATCGCGGAAATATGTAAGCAGTATATTATCACTGATAATTTATCAGGTATTGATGAGTCATCAAATGTTTGAATTGAGGAGGGACGAGGAGGGACGGAATTTCTTTTCTTTTTAGAAAATATTTATGCACACCCCTTCTAAATATATTCTAATCAATAAGACATTTGAATAATCATGTACATACATTTTTTTTATACTTTTGCATCTCCCTTTTTATTTTTTCGCAATTCAAGCACTTTCAATGACCCTGCGATATGCGTAAAATAAGTGAAATCAGAATTAAAAATATGAAAAAAATAAAACAATGAAAAACATAGTGATGTTAGTCCGTGCCATAGATTTTTTTTTTTTATAAATTTATTTCTAATAAAATCTACAATTCATATTTTTACTAACTATAATAGCCATAAAATAAATAACTTATGGTGATTAGGATTTAAAAATTTCATTTTCTTCAAGTATTTTTTCGCGAAAAAAATAACTGTTTTTTACCATCCATCTCTATATCAAAATTCATCAAAATCGGTTCAGCGGTTTAGGACAGGCATACATTCACTTTTATATATTATATTTACATCGCCAACTGTTAAAAACGTGTGAAACTTACAAATATTTACAAATAATAACAAACAATTATTGAGGTCATTAATCGAGATACAAACTATCCTATCTCTCAAGTCGGACCACATTACACACATTGAGTAAAATTTTATCAAGATCTGTTAAGTTGGTTTAGAGTTTGTCGCGGACAACCTTAGTGACACGAGATTTATATATAAATATATATATATAATAAAAATGTTCTTATTTGAGTGTTAGACAACGATAAATTGGACATACCAAAATAACGCAAGGATTTCTTATGTCAAACGATGAACCCTCCCTCCATGTGCGAAGTTTGCAATACACAGATCTCTGTTAAACACATCATCACGGAATGTCATGTGTATCAACAGGAAACACTGGATGAAATTCTCGGACTAAGCCCCTATCAAAACACGAAAATCCTAATCTTTTTAAAACTAACTAATCTTATAGATAAATTATAATTGTAATTGTTAAAATAATGTAACATAAATGCAAAACTCACAAAAATTGTAATTGGTATTTAAGAGGTTAACTAATGACCACTGCTGCAGAGTTATTTTTAAAGATAAATAAAAAAAAACGATAAATTGTGAAATAAATTTATATTCATTACTGATGATTACAATACTTATTATGTATCCACCGGTGTGGCGCAGTGGTTGTCCTCGGTCACTAATGTATTTTGAGGTCAAGCATTAGCCGATGTCACTAGTTTCCAGACGGGTGACCACTCGGGCTTTTAGTGACAAATTCTTACCCACATATATACGTCTTTTAATCAACCGTACCCTTCCCCACTGTAACTTACTAAAAGTAAAAATTTACTGAAAATAACGTACAGGCTAATGATCTCAAATGTTGGAGCCTTAACTCAATAAAAAAAAAAAAAAAATACTTATTAAATAATGTGTTTTATGAAACTCGCCGCCTCGTGAAATATAATATCTAATTACCTATACCTACCTATAAATTTGTTATTGATTATTACCTGTTATTACGTCATTTTTTTTATTATGCCGATGAATATATACATAAATATTTTACAAGTTATTACAATTAATTTTATTCAATCGGGTGAAGATAAACCCTATGGTCTCGAAACAGTGGCGTACTAAGATTTAAGTATTGTGAATTGTGTACGAAAATAATATATTATATTTAAGCCTCTTAAGAGTAGCTACCTCACACACTCACACCCTCACGAGTCGGTGTATCCAATAGAACAAGTATTTGAATATTTAAAAATAAATATTTGCACTTTAGTTTTGGTATGTATACTATAATGTATAAACGATTAAATATTGTTCGAAATATTAATTTCTAAACATTTGTGTTTTGATTTTCGTAATTTATATTTTGATCGGATCGATGAATGTATTGAATTTACAATAATGTGTGTTCTAAATTTTTGCGACCGAAGACACTTTTTTTAATGAAAATACTCATCGACTTCAATAGAAATTTCTGATAGAAAATTGGATCTAGTTAGTACTTTTGGGATTTTTAAAATCAAAAATTCTCAGTACTTTTTAAAATAATCCGGAAAAACGAAAAATAAATTTAAAAAGGTAGAAAAGTAGGTCATCGCTCTACTGTATAGGTGTATGAGTCGAGTAGGATGATATGTTAAATTTGATTTCAACGAAAAATCATTGTACATATGTTGAAAAAAGATTCTGAGCGAAAATGTTCTAATTTTATGGTAACTAAGGTTATCAAATAATTTTTTTAATAATTTTATTCACAACTGCATTTTAACAAATGTTCTTATTTTTTTAGTTTATCCTGATTATTTTAAAAAGTACTGAAAAAGACAAAATAAATTAAAATAAAACCAAACATTATTGTACAATAATATAAATTACAATTGGTATACATAGTACAATATTCTACACTTATCGTTCTGCTCAGAATCTAATACGGTTGTTAATTATTAAAATGTTAATATTATTATTAAAATAACTGTTTGTTAACATTGATTACCATACAGTTAGACAATCTTTGCTCAATCCGTTTTTCGTTGTACTCAATGATTTAAAATATAATTCAAACTTAATAAACCCATTACAGTGCTTACTCGACTTCTATTGTACAGCAAAGTGGTTATCTACTTTCTCCTTTTTTTTTTACTTTTAAAATATTTATTTAAATTTAATATTTATTATTATGGAATTGATTAATCATACATATTGAGAATATAATATAAAATTAAGGTGGTGATAAATTATTATGTTATAATAGTTATTTATAAGTGGTTACGTATACTTACATTAAACTGCATTTATAAAATATTTTATAAGAGTACAATTTTAAAAGAATTCTTCGTGTAAGCTGCATTGCCATCGACTTTTTTTTTTTATCGGGGCTTATTAGTTTTTTTTTTGTGTGTTTTGTTTTCTGTTGGATATTTTCCTGGCTTTTTCCATGATCTTTTTTACGGACTACCGTAGACTGGAATAAAGTATAGGTAATAAAGAAAATGTTGAAAAAAAATTGCCTCAACGATTAAAGGTAAATATTATACAATAATAGCTTATTTTATTGCTAGTCGTTGAATGAAAATTTAATACCCACGATTTAATGTTTAAATAAACTACCAAACATAACATAGCGGTATCAGTTGTGTAAGCTTTATAATATTTTTAATTATCTATCTATAATAATAGAGTAAAAGTCACGTAAAAAGATCCAATATAGGCCTGAGTAATTTTTTTTTAAAAGATTGTTATTATTATTTTTTATTTCATAGTCTGTTCACGCAAAGAACAATAATCGAATTCGACGATACAGAGAGAGAAAAATATATACATCGCATGGAGTGAAAAATCCTCCGCTTCCCATTGGAAAATGACTATTAAGATTATGAATATTTATTTTAACGAAAACCGTCTTATGTAGTTGTATGTTAAAATCGGATTCACATAAAGTATTCAAAAAAAAAAAAAACTATGTATCAGCTAAACGGTCTGGAAATTCAAAAGTCATAATGAAAAAAAATAGTCGACGTAATGAATTTTTCTTGACATTTTCTATGTAAAAATATGTTTTGTATAATACGTACACGTCATTAGATACTATGAACTATGTCTAAAACAATCGTAAAACAAATGTTTTTTATTTCACCAATTAAGCGTCGTAAATAAATAAACAATATACTAAATAATTACTCGTTCAAAATTATATTTTTATCGCAGAAACACATAAGGTTTATAAATATGAAATTAAGAATGTATGCTTTCATTAAAAAAAAATAATGAACATAAGAATCACTCAGTCATTTTGTTTCAACATTGACGTTGTTGTTTCTCCGCTGCTACCAAATAAAACTGTACCTACCTCATATTTTTTTTTATGCTGAAAAGAACATAACATTTTACGTTTACTTCCTTTGACGAAGCGAAAAGTAACAAACATTATTAAACTAATTTCAAAGAATATGAGGTATGTTGATCTCATTGTTACATTGATATTTTGATATTATACACAGTATGCATTTATATTATAACACAATATTGCATTCGAATAATTAAAAAAACTTTTGTAGTTTTTTATACAAAAAAAAAAAGTACAAATTTGCATACGATGATAATAATATTTAAAAATATAGACTGAACTGAAATAAATAATAGTTTTGATAAAATATAATTTAATGAGAAATAATGTATGCGTTCCAATTCATTATCGAAATTTTAAATATTAATGTTTGGTATAATTATGAGTTATAAATATTTAAAATAGACATTTATTTTTGAACTAATGAAAATAATGAAACTGTTTGGAGATATTATAAACTATAATGTACCTATTTCAGAATTGTATTGTTATACTTTAAATTATTTTCAGTCAGTTATTTTTAAAGTATTATATACTTAGTTTTTTTAATGTTCAAATTTGTAATAACAAAGTGTATTTATCAATGATTTTTTTTTTTTTTATCAAGTTATTCTAGTTATATATCTCCTAAGATAATATAATCATCATTTATCACGATTTTATTGATAACACTATAACATTTAAATTTAAATTATATTAAATTACATAATTTTACAAAATGTAAATTCACAACGTTAAAATAAAATAAATTAAAATAGTAAATAATAAAAATATCTAAATATACGAAATAATTGTAAAATTGCCGAATAATAAAGCCATCAATAACTTCATTGAAATTTTAACTACACAAAAAAATATCCATAAAATACTTTGTTTATGTATTTTTTGGTTTTATAATTGCAGTGAATAATATGAACTAATGAGAAACCTTATTCTAAATTTTCAAACTTTCGGCATAAAAAGTAAACAGTTTACAATTATTCAATTACAAAATAATTTGCAAAATTACCGCGAATTTTCAGTTTGGACCTCTCAAAAGTACCAACTAGACCCAATTCGATACCATTAACCTTGCTCAAAGTTGAAATTCGGAGCATTTTTTTTAACTACTTTTCGTGTAGGTATACACACACAAAATAATAAAACAACAATTTATTAAAATTATTCGGGAAAAGTGTCAGTCATACGAAATAAAACCTTTGATCTCGGGATACCAATAATTATTATTATTACTTTATCAAACGAAGCCATTGGAGTTTTGGTCATCGATAAGTCGATTGGAATCGTATTCCTGTGTAGATATATAGTCGTCTCTCTATCCGCCAGCAAGGCAAGGCTTAAAGTTCGGGTGGTTAGGCAAATTGAAATCATGTTTTGAATTTATTGATGATGAGTCAGAATGAGAGCTGTGAGTTATGTTCTCGGTGCAGCCACACATATTGTCACGACGTGCATCAGAGGTATACGCGACAATATATATCAGGGGTGGCCAACATGGATATATTCGCGAGCCATATGAATAAAAACAATGATATCAAGAGCCAAAATATTTATAAATAAATTTTATGATTTAAAAAAAAAAATTAATTCATAATAATAATAAGTACATTTTTGTTAACAAGACGTGAACTGCATGCGACTACGATGAGAGCTACATGTGGTTCGCGAACCATAAGTTGGCCACCCCTGATATATATTATTATTATGACGCCATGAATGTAAAATATTTCCGCTAAAATAATATCTATCATAGTATTCATAATCCAGTAAATGTAGGACTTCATGGCGCTCAGTAATGATGCTAAGTCTCGAATCATATTATATCGGAAATTAATTTTGATAACAGACACAGACTATATAATTACTATGATAATATTGTCAAGACCAGAGTCTATAGCGTCCAAAATAATTTTTTAAGATACTCATCTTTTAAGTGTAATATTTTAAAATACAACCTCCTCTTTCGGGTATGTTAAAATAAGCGTTTTTATTATTATTTTTTTTTTTTAATACATTAATGTTGTATTAATTTAGTACATTTAGAATTCTAAATGTAAAATTTCTTTCTAAACTACTATATAATTTAATTGATTGTCCCGAGCTTTTAAAACGTATTAATTTCAAAATAAATTCAATTAATATTCTAAAAATGAATATCCATTTTATGTATCTAATATCAATATTTATTACATGTCTTACTATCATTTTATTGTATTAATGTCAAGTTTCCATTTTCAATAACTTGAACCTGTTTAATAACCCCGGCTTGGCTAAATAGTTATTTTTACACTAGTATTTACTATTCAATTATTAAATTATATTAATTAGTTAATTCATTTTCATATTTTATGTTTCTAGTATGTATATATATATATATTTTTTTTTTTTTTTTTTTGAAACACATTACGCGTCTACTGTTGTTATTATATATTTTTGTATTGGAATATTGTTTTGCAAATAAATATTATGATTTTAAATAAATGAATAAATAAAAAATAAAAACGTTGTTTAGTCGCATATACAGGATTTTTCAATAGAGGGAGGGATGAAAATTAATAATTACTTACAATTGTCACAAATCAAAAGATTATGTCTGAAAAATTAAGTATAAGTTTTCTTAGTTCATACTTCTTCTTCATACTGTGCAAGATTTATAATATCAGTTCAAAAATATTTAAAATGCGTAAAAATATTTAATTTTTTTTTTTCATAAGCATTTAAAGTTCAAATTTCGACAAAATTCATTAAAATCACGAGCATATTTTGCAAATTATTTCATATCTAGTTAATAATGTTTTAATTTTCATAGCTAAGGTTTGAAAATATAATACAAGATTTCTCGTAAATAGTATTTACTGTACCTAACAAAATATATCTAATAAATATATAATCGCAGTTTTTTTTTTTTAATAGATAGGATTTGGACAAAGTTAGATATTATTAAACGAAAAATAACAATTTTAGTTAGGTATTACGTTATTTAAAAATATTATTCGTGGATGCCTAATTGAAACTTTTAAATAACATTGTTATATACACACATTTTCAATTGCAATGTTTTCAGCAAAAATTATTCAATCTCTTAAGTATTACTAACAGTAAAATAAATTATTTTAATAGCAATAATATCATAAAAATAAATATAATCAATAATGGCGGCTGACATACCGTCATATCGCTTATTAGAATCATTTCTTGTATGCAATAATTTCACGAGTATATCATAGATTATAAATTGTTCACACCAGACAAGTGAGTAGTGACCCACTCGATTCCTACTGTACAGCAAAATGGTACCCACTGGTTCGTTCGTTATTCGTATTGGATATATAGCTAATCTTTTAAGACGTGTAATATGAATATACGTCCTCGATTACTAATTTACTATAGTTAAAAATTGATGTATAGGTATATATAAAAAAAAAAAAATACGGTCAATGGCGGAGAGGGTCTTCAGCCTCATTGCGTAGGCAACGATATTAAAAAGAGAACAGCGTATTATTGCGGTATACCGTGTACGAATGATTGTCTCTGCCAGGTGGTTCGGTGGTCGTAGAACATCAACCACGAGTTGATAGAACGAAACATATTATTATTTAATTTGTCGGTCTCTTGTCCACATCCACTCGTCGTTTTTTTTTTTTTTAACCAAACAATTAAAGTGAAATATTTTACGTGGACAAAAATCTGCATACGCTAGCAACGTGACGCGAAACTCCGTCGTTGTACTCGTATTGCGAACGAAACGTGACAGCTTTTTTTCAAATGTATTACTCCGAGGCGGCGGTACAATTATTTTATTTTGCGAGTGAGTGACATGCGAAATAAAACGTTAAAATTGCCTTTGATATTTTCTTTGTTGCGGAATAAATTGGTGTTTATTGTTTTTCGTGTAAAATTTACAGAACATAGGTAATACCGTACGAAAATACCAAATTAATATACCGTTTTTATTACATATTATACATAATCTAAATCAGAGGCTTAAAGATTTTTCACAGTACTACCCATTTTGAAAAATGTTTAAATTATGGTGACCCACGACATATAGGTTAAGTTAGGTATTAATTAAGTACTAATGACCATTTTTTTTTCGGTTTCATTGTGAATTGTTGACAATTTTTAGTTGGACAGCGTCGTGGTGACATGTCACTAGTGAGTGGTAATTGGCATCCTTGAAATCGTGGAAAATAATAAACAGTAAAAAAAACTAAATTCAAACAAAATGTACAATAGAGTTACACAAAAAACTAAACTTAATTAAAGTTTAAAATATTTGTAATCCTCGTCCCTTGTGTGAGTATTGTATAAAAAAAAAGAAAAATAATGTTACTTCCATTATTCCATGAGATATTACAATGGGTAAATCCTCACGGGACACGTTCACCCTGTATAATATAATATTTTTATTGTTATTTAATATTAAATATTTTGTTATGAGGAAAATGTATACAAATATTTCAAGACTCAAAGGGTATAGACTAACATAAACCTACTTTTGGGTCACGATGACTCATGTTTTGAGTACATCTGATCTATATTTTTTTAGATATTATCTTGCGCCGGGAATTCGTGTAGAAAAAAAATATGCGCATTAGTGCATTCTAGAGAATAATAAATTGTTTATTGCAAAGAGCACTGCAAACAATATGCACGATGAAAAGTCTGACTAGGTGACATTTATTAATACGGACAAACATATTATACGCCGGCGGGGACACAAAATACGTGAGCAGTATCTTAACATTTTATACTTTCAAATGAAATCTGTGAAAAACGTAATGTCATTGGTGTTTGTGGTGGACTTGTTATTCCAGTAAAATAATGCCACCATTATATTGTGTTTGTTTTGAAGTACACACAAATAAAGTCAGAAATAAATCAATGTGAGGATATTAATTATATAGGTAAAAAGGTAAAAGATAACAACTAATACATATTAATATTATCAGCGACCTAGGGTTTGGATTATTAGCTCGATTTATAGCACTTAATATCATTAAAATTAGCGCTTAAAAATACCATTATAAAAATTCAAATGAGCATTTATAAATCATAAAATTAAGTAAAAATAACTAATCTAAAAAAAAAATGAGGAAAAGTTTCTAAAATTTCTTTTTGGGTACATATTAAAGTACTTGAAATTTTTCAACGTTGTTTGTATTGATCACGCCTGTACGCCACGACAGTCAAATAATATTGATTATCATGAAATCAGTAATGCACAGAAAATATATTATTATAATTGGTTTTTAATAAATCCAGTTGTATATTAAGCGTTGGAATATTTTTGTTACTCAACAATGCGTATATAGGTACCGACAAGCAGATAAGATAGCAAAAACAAACAAATACAATTAAGGTAATAGAATTAATTTTATTCAGAATTATATCGAAAACAATTTTTCTCTAAAAAATCTTTGATAGGTCAGTGGCCTATGTCGTCATAAAGAACATATTATTATATAAAAAAATAAGAAAAAACAGCTATAGGCTTTAATTATTTTAAATTATCAAAAAAATGTAGAAAAAAAGCATTTTTAAATTTCATAATTGAAATTGTTGTAACATGGCATACATTTCCATAGCACTCTGCTAGATATTATGCCAAACTATAAAAATAAGCAAATTCTGTAAGTCCCAAGCCTTGCATTTATTACTATTATTTATATTATCTTATGTATAATAATATTTGGTTATAAAAGTTCACGATGCATAACATTATAAACATATCCATATGTTTTTTATGTACGTATTTCTATTATTTTACAGTAATACTCAGTGTAATAATTGTTTTTTACACAAGGAGCTTTTAAACAATATGGAAATTTCCAATGTTATCTGGATATCGTTTAGGACACCAATTTTCAAACAAAAATTACTCTATTTCCCCAAAGATTCTCGCCGAAAACTTGATTCCTATAAGTAAAAGTTTTTCTGTAATCGAAATAAACAAAATCCAATGATCAGGATTGTTTTGAAGCAATAAAAAAATATAGTTAAAAAGTAGTTTGTCACATTTTCAGATACAAGAAAATATATTTGGTATTTATTGTTTAAAGAATTAAAAATATATATATTTATATTTTTTATATTGTGCAATTTAATAAATTAGTGATTTCTATGAATATATATTTTAGTTTGAAATTATATTTTTAAATTCAGAATTATTGAGAATTAATAAATATGTATTTTGTATGTTTAGATTGTATTGTACGACTTTTAAAATTACAGTAGCTTCAACTGTAAATATGTAACAGTAATACAAATTTCTGGTAATAAATGAGTTTTTTGAAGGGGTTTGCTAAATATTATTTTATTAAAACATTATTTATGACCTTATAATACACTCAGATAAATTGGTCTTTAGTATACATTTTAAATTAAACTTAAAAATAATATGTATCTTAATACTCCACACGTCATATATTAATATATTATAATATAACTTAAAAATATAAACGTTATTGGACATTTTATAGATTATGACGTACAATAAAATATGATAGTTATTCATCATTACTGTATATAAATAGTCTCAACATGCTAAGTTAATTTTTACAATTTATAAATAAGTAAATTTTATGACATTTATTATTGAAGAAAATGAATGATCGGATTATATAAAAGTAAAACAGAAAAATCTTTCTGCTATACAGAGTATAACAAATAAAAATAACCAATTAAAAATGAAAATTAACAAAAGTTAAACATATAAAAAAAATTATTACAATATTATTTATTATAATTCCCAAAAATAATATTAGAAAAAAATTATCGTGTTTCAAATAAATTTACTTCAAAAAAATAAGGATATTTAAAAATAATAAACTATTTGATTCAAATAAAGTTTTTATCGTTAACATTTTTCTAAAAATTAAATTTATAAATTGACTGTTTTGAATTTTTCAAAAAAAAAATTCGATTGAATTTTATATGTTGAATTTTTTGCATTAAAAAATAACAATAAAAAAAATATATACTGTATTTGTAGGGCAAGCGTCTGTTAATTATACGAGTATATATATGTATAAAAAAAAAATTAAAAAACATTGAATATAGAACAAGTTATTTCATTTTTCCGGTCTTTTTGTTACACTCTAAACAATAGGTATCACTTGCACCTCGTCATTGAGTTGGACAATATTGTAATGTATGTGTTAAATTTGAATTTAACGATAAATCATTGCATCCGAAAAACGACTGTAAGTAGGGACGTTCTACATTTCTTGGATATTCCATTCTATTTATGTTGCTATTGGCAAATTATTTTTCTACAGTATACTATTATTAAAAAACTCAAGATATCTGTGACGGATAAGGGTGAGTAGAGGTTCATCAAAATCATTGAATCAACCAAAGGATTGTAAAAAATGAATAAAAATACGTATAGTAAATTGAAATAATGTTTGCCAAAAAAAATCACATTTATTAAATTATGCTAATTATTATGATATAATTATAACTATGATATTATTAGCTTTTGTTAACTTTTAAGTCAATACCGACATACTATAGACCAACGTGTGTATAGTAGGTAAATAGTTTAAAATGAATTTAAATATTTTGAAAATTCCATTGTGTAAACACACATAGGTAGTGGTGTGATAAGTTTCAAATATCTACGAAGGGTATTTTTGGTATCTATTAAAACAAAATCACTATACATAATCATAAATTATTTTTTATCAAATATCTACCTCGAAATGCATAAAAAAAAAAATGTTTACACTAATATTTTTGAGATTTTTAGGCTTGTGCAATGATTACTTATGAGAAATCTTATTTATCGACATGTGATGGATATATACGCTTGGAATTTAAAACTAGTGAATAATGTGTAATAAATAAAATTTTTTTCTGGTTCTCTAAAAAAATAAAATATTTTTTAATTTTGATACCCCCGCAATATTTTCTCGACAAATACAGATAATTCTGTAAAATATTCGTCGCACATATCATTAGCCCTAGAAATGTTTTATAAAAATAAATGATGTGCCGTCTAAGACGTTATTTTTTTTCATTCTAATCAAAACCTCAATTCCACCTGAGTGTCATTGCCAAAGACGGAATTAAATTGCTCGTGTTTTAGATTAGTTGCTTGTGTAGTTTCTCGCATAAGCACAACATTTTCATTTATTTCAAAACTGATGCGAATTACGATTATTAACACGACTATGATGATAATATTTTACTAAGACAAATTAATGAACCCGATTATAAATTATAGTTTTAGGTAAGTGTGTACAGAGAAAATCGGCTGATTATGATACACCGGTGTTTTGTTCCGAAATATTGTTATTTAACGACCAACAAAATTATAATACATAAATACACTAGTTATAAGCTCCTAATATCGATAGTTTGTGCGTAATTTATCAAAGAAATAATAAATAAAAAACTGTGGTTTTTGATAGTATCGGGATTTTTTTTATTAAGCTAATTGTATAATACAGTAATCATTTTATTTAACTTTTTTACGGGCTAAGTAAAACTCTTATGTCGGAGAATAAAATGGAAGCCATGATCTAATTTATATTTACAATAAACAAGCCTGCTGGTCGTAAATAAATAAAAAAAAATACTTGCATACAACTTTTACACAAATGGACAAATTGGTACAGTGATATTTAATGTAGCCAACATTAATGAAAATTGTTTTTTTAAATTAGTTGTTAAATATTGTAACAGGTTTTCATTTCTTTGTATAACAAACAATTTATGAAATTATATGATATTAAAAAAAAAGAATATTATAAAAGTACACAGATACCTATGTCGTTTAACCCTGTCCTTGGGGTTAAAATTACACAGTCCTTAAAAAAATTCAGTTTTTTGAAAATATAATTTATTTTTGTAAAAAGTCCCGGGCCTTAATTCTTACTAGTATTGTAGTAATTTTCAAAAATCCAATTTAAAAAGTGGTATACCATGGTTGGCCTGTGTTCTATAAACGTTTACATGTTTTTATTTGTATAATTTTTCACAAATATAACAATAGTTATAGTATATTAAGTGTATAAATAACATAACGGAAATATGAAATTTGTTATTTGTGAAAATTGCGTCTTATGTTATTTGATCCAGAATAAAGCATGTATTATTATCTATTAATTAATTTTCCAAAATAGATATCAATAAAGTATTGTACCATATTAATAACATATCATATTATTTGCACTTATATTTTGTGTTTACCTATTAAAGTTATTTGTATATAATATTATAAATTAAATCTATTAGATAAGTAATAATAATTTAAATAAGAGAAATAATTTCATAAATTAATTGTGTATGTATTATAATATATTATGATGAATATTTATCTATTTTTCTTAAAAATGTCCCTATAATAATAATTTCAAGAATCATAATATTTTGAATCAAAAAGCATTCTTGTACAGAAAAAAATAAATATCAACACTTCATTCATATTAAATGCTATTATCGTTCATAAATTGTTGCAATGTTATGCTAGGCATTCTGATAAAATTTAACTATGCAGTTTTTTTTTTATTTTTTGGAGAAGTAAAAAAAGCGCTCAGAGTATTAACAATATTACCTTATAAAGATTAAAAAATGGTTGTGGGTGATTATTTAATTTAATAATATTTTTTTAATTTCTTAATACTCTCCATAAAATTGCGTAAACCCTAACAAAAACCACGAACAGACAATGATAAATTTCTTTATGGAATATAAACTTAATATAAATCTGCATACCTAATAATACATTATTCTAAAACTTTTTCAATTTTGAAAAAATGAAATTATATTCAATACATATTTTAAATCAAATTATTTCAGTATTTCATGTAGTACTTAAATATTGTTATTAATTTCATACTAAAATAACTATACAAAACGTAACATTTTAAATGTCTCTGATGTCTTTTGTTTTAATTAAAAAAAATAATAGCATTTTTTCAATGACCTTATTATAAATTATGATGGTTTATTATAGAACTGTTATAAGTTTTGACTTTGTTTTAACTTGGAATAAATTATGGGTAATTAATCTTATTAATTTTATTATTTTCTGAATCAAACAAATATTTTGTATATTAATAATAAGGAGGTATAATATTAATGAATTATTTTATTTAAAACAGGAAGATATTGATTCTACAATTATTTTGGTTTATTTTTTGAAAAAAAAAACAGTAAATGTTTTATGGAATTGTATTATACCTTGGTATTTAATTATATTTTAGAAAGGAAATTTTTCAAATATCACAATAAATTGCTAAGACACGGCAGCGTGCTATAAAAAAAAAAGGTTTTCAATGTAACCTTTACCATTTGAAATTAATCTATCCTCGATTATAAACATTTTAAAACGTGTCAATTCATCTAACTCATGTTGTATATTATGGTTTTTTTTTATTTTTAAGACTTTGAGTTTGAAGCCTCAATTAGTTCTAATTGTAATTTGTAAAGAAATTAAATACGTTTTATCTAAATAAAATTAGATTAAAACAATATTGTGACTTTCATAGGAATTATAGTGCCTAGATGCGGTTCGTCTCGAAACACGATGGTAATAGGACGGAAGTGACACAATATTTATTAATAAATAAATGAAATACTACATGGTGTATGTGTGTGAATTGTGCACATATTTGAAATTAAACGAAAAAGACCAAAATCAATTATATTTATATATCATGTAAAGTGTGTCATAACATATTACTTGTATCCACAATAATAAGCCACCTGAAATCATTTTATTGAATGACGAGAAAACATTCAAATTTTCAAAATATTTAGACTGATTTTAAGCTTTTTATACTACGAGATTCTGTTTGTTTGTTTATACTATTCTACGGTAGGTACAATGTCGGGATTGACTTATTAATTGATCGTTTCTCCAATTTTGTCCCTGTAAATATGAGCTGAGGAAAAAGCGTTTTCTTTAAAATTATATAACTACATAATGTGTAACACAACTACTTATTTATTCCTACTTATATTGAATCATTTGAGCATAGAATAATTATCTCATTACTTGTTGTCTTTACGACAAAATATATTCCTTTGATTCAATATAAGATTAATTCGTCGTCGCTGGCGTATACAATTTATATTACTGCAAACTGGATGTCCTTACATTACTCGGTCATCAAAAAGTTTTATGTTTTAAGATTATGGGAGAAGTTAATATTTTTTTTAACAGAGATTCAAGAAATTAAGACCGTGCGGATGACTCCCTTCATTTTAATAATAATAAAACAATTCTTAACTCGTTCCAATATATTTAATTCAGCCGATGTTCTGGTTATATTGCCTGTGCACCTTTTCTATCGAACAAAACGACAAATTTGTGACATATCTTAGTCCAATTAGGTTATAAATCGAAAACTATTTGGCTACTATCCAATAAGTTGTTCAATCATTACAAGTGATAATACATTATCTACATAGACAAGAGACATAATTGTTGGTGTCTGAGAAATGGAGCAAATACCACATTGTTGATACCTAACTTTGCATTTTAATCCCAAACTACTGGATACTCAGGTCTCTGACTAGATGTTCAGTGCAATCAAAAGACAGTCATCCAGATAATTACAAATATGTTGCTCAGCTCATTAAACCCGAGTATAATTAAGTTTCTGTCGTCAAAAGAAATTTTAATTCCATTGTTACTACAGGAACTTAACAAAAACACATCTTTTCTTCGGTCTTAATCATAATGTCTAGTGCAATGTAAATGGAAAATTTCATGAACAACTTTCATAATAAAAATAAAGAATATATAAATTAATTAAGTTAAACTATTAAAAAAGAATTTTTAATTTTTAATGTACCAATGTAGCAATGTCCAATAGGCAACTATGAATACCAATAAATACATTCAAGTTATATTAAAAAAATATATATATTTATTTTTTTATTTCATACATTTCAGAAATTTCTCAAAAATTAAATTTATGCAATTTTACATCACTGATAATGTCTTACGTCATATAAGCCTCACTAACAGTAATCTCTCGTTTGCCTATTTATGCTTCTCCTATAATTTACACTTAGTACATCTTCAATCATGTTTCTGTACTAATAATATTTTTAAATTACTTTTAAATCAAAATAAACATACAATTGCATTGAATTTGCCATTTTAGTCAGATTTTAATTAATTATTTTATTCTAAATATTTGATTAAATTAAAAATTACGTGATTAAAAATATATTTACTTTTAAAAATCTTAAACGTGCTGAAATCAGTATCTAAATGAAAAAGTTAAAAGTTGTTAAAACGTTTTCATGTTGTGTTAAATAATATATAGGTAATACGATATAAGAACAGTGTAAAATATTTAAACAATTTAGAAAATCGAATTTGTTTATACAAATTATAGTCTGATGTAAATATAAACGATTTTGTCACTATATCAAAATAAAAATAAAAATAAATTGCATTTTTCTTATTGGCGTATTAAATTTGAACTGGACGATAAATTATTATAAACGATAACAAATAATTCTGTGCGGAAACAATTTGTCGGCGTGTATTTGTTTTGCTATTAGTATCATACGGTAGACTGAACTAATTTTTGCCAAAAACAAATAGCATATAATATTAATATATATAACCACCGTATTGTAAATTGGTCCATATATTTTTCTAAGAATCTTCCTTTCAAAGGTTTGCAATTTCGTTTCATCGCCATTAGCCATAGACTCCTTTTGATAGCATTAGATACATAACTATAAGTCGGAGTTAGAAGATGTATAGATTTTTTTTTTTGGTTTCATTGGAGAGAAGTTTAGAAATAAAAATTTTGTTCATTACATAATATCCGTGATTTTACGTACTCTGTCTCGGTTTTATTTCGATATATAGAATATCATTGTTGTAATCGACAACCAGGTATTTAATATTATCTACTTTCTGGAATATATGTTATCCTATAGTGATATTCTGCAGAATATCTCATTAGGGTTTTCAAATTTCATGAAATGTATTTTCTTCGTGTATTATAATTAGCTGTTATTAACTGATCAATATCTACGTACCATCGTAATAGTAAGCAAATTCAGCTTTCAACAAAATCAATTTTGTTTCTTTGTTGTAATTCAAAAATAAGGAACTCTAGATAGTTACATTTTTTACTAGGTATTATATTATAAGCATTTTATAGATTTGATATAATTTTTAGAATATCTTTACTCAATTGTGTGCTACAATATTTGAAATATTATATGTTTTTCAGTTTTTATTCAATTTATGCGTAATAGAATTTTTGTTTTTGAGTGAAAAAACAAAAATCTTTATATGTTGGCTATAATCCAACGAAAAAAAATATTTTTCACAGAGCTCGATAAATATATTTTTTTTCTTTTATTGATCTTAAGCCCGGCAACTATGGCCATTAGCTGTTTGTGGGTTTTTTTTTTTTTAGTAGGTTTTTATAGTGAGTTGAGGAACGGTTGGGTTGAAACACATTTTGTATGTGTGGCAAGGATTTGTTGCTAAAAACCCGGATGGTCACCCATCCGGGAACTAACAACACCGGCCGGTACGTACACTCAGAGCGTTTTCGCAGTTGAGCGTACGACCGCGCCACACTCTAATTCAGATAAATAATTTAACTCCGCTCATAATCGTCTATTGTCTATGTAATTAGCCAGAGACACTATTTTATCAATACAATAACAATCATGTGAAATAATTTTTGATTTCTAAAATCAATTTTATTTGTATATGTAATAATAATAAATTATTATTTTTAATTATAATATGCTATGCAACAATAAACATGATAAATATTTCAATCTACTTACAACTCTTCTCATTAAACTAATAAATAATGAAATCGATGATTCTTTCATGATAAGCCTAATGAACTTCAAAATTACTAACCATAAACAATTCGAAATAATCATATATTTTGTATTAATCAGTTTTCTTAAAACTACATATTAAATCACCCAATCAATATTTTAAAAAAAATAGTTCAGCCCATTGTATCAATGTATCACTTACATAAATAGAATATATTATGTTATATCCTTAGAAATAAAAGTTGTCTCTTCTCAGAATCGTATTTTACTATTTCAAATTTAACACATCCATTTTTTACTTGTAGAGTATAATGTTACATTTGGCTTAAAAGTAGTATATTCAAATATTTATCAGACGAATTCACTTGAAAAAAAAAATGTAATTGGTACAACTATTACAGTACAATAATATCACTATAAATTAAATTTCAATAATTTAAATGTCATATTTTAACTGATTTTTATTCTTGTATTAGGCTAGTTATTTTAGCACCTATAATACAATCAATTATTTTCATATTGAATTATATATCACTTTACAACAAATACATTTAATTTTAAAATTTTATGTATAATATAAATTAACGGGGAATACTATTATGATATGTAGAAAGAGATAATAATATTAATTCGATTGCAATATTTTAAAAATTAACTACATTTAGGTATTACGTTTTACACAAATTATGTTTTTATAAGGCTACACATCTTATAAATTATTAAATATAATAATATACATTTTTTTTTTTATAGAACATGCACACATATTATAACCAAATGCATGGTTTTTATTTTTATTGTTTTTGGTTTTAATAATATATTTATGTTGACTGGTTGCATGATGCCGATAATTCACCTCTACAGTATTACAAGAAAAAAAAAAGCAATCAATGTTTATCAACTTTTATTTCGTTTATTTTCTAGTCACACAACAAAATGTTATATGTTTTGTTCGGCAAAACAATAACGAGTTATTGATTGAATATTGATTACCACCATTACAACCACTGATTATAATTAGGTATTCTGAAGATAGTGCTATTATACAATGTACAGCCTTTGCGATCCCAACTCCTAAGTCCTAAGCAGTGTTACGCGATATCTCGATAACTTTTTGATTTTGATTAATATGATTTTATTACAACGAATTGTTTCCAAAATTGATTAAACAATAAAATCAAGTGTAAAGATAATTAAAAATGTTCAATATATGAATATGTATTAAACATTCTTTTTTTTTTTATTCAAATTTATTAATTTAATCTAAATTGTGTTTTTATATATTATAATAAATAATCTAAAATATAAGTTTATAAATATGTGTAAATATTATAATACAATTTATAAAGTTTTTAAAATCCTAAAAACCAGGTATATGATTATTTGTTTAAGCTAGATAATCTAGTTTTTATCTAAATAAATTTTTTTTCATTTTATCTAGATACATTTTCAACGCATCATCTGTTATCTTATCTAGATAATTTTTAAGTTATCTGTGCACAACACTGGTCCTAAGTCACAGCATTGTGTGTTATTCTTGTCTACTTATATAAATTTGTAGAATGTCGTCTGCCGCTGCCACCCGTGTATTATATTTGTATTAATTATTTTATTTTTATTTTACTAATTAATAATAAATTAGTTTTTTACCTTTTCTTTAGAATAATTTATTATATACGTCACAATATACTAAAAAAGGCTTCGACGAAAATAATCAAAAAAATAGTGTTTCCATTTTGCGTCTATTTTAGAAGGCTGTGTTAAATATAAAATTATAATATTTCATCGTTTTTACTTCTGACTAAAAATAAAATAATATAATATCGATCATTTATTGATACATAATATATGATACAAAAATATTTAATTTTCAAATACAAATTCATTCATAACGGTATCTAAAATACGTTTCTCATACATTAACTTAAAAACAATTCTTAATACTTTATAAAAGTATTTAAATAAACATTTCAAACACTTTACAAGATTGCGCTGTGAGCCTATATGAGCATTTAAAAATGATATGTTAATCACGATGGAACTTAACATAATATTATTATTCAATACTAATACATCGCTGTCCGTTTGTATATCTGTTATGAACGTAGGTATATAACATGCAATATGACAGTGTGTGGTTAAACGTGGGTACCTACACATATACAGTGTGATTAATTCAACGTAAAACATTTGGTCAATATACCGAAAAGTATTGACTGTTTTCAAAACAATTTTTTACGTGGTTTCAAGTCGTTACAAAACAACATTTTTTAAAAATATAATATTTGTTCATATATTTTATGTTTATAATTTTTCTAAGTTTATTACTTTTTAGAATGACGACATGCAGTTTTAATTTAATATTTCAAAGCAGAATATTTTTCTGATTATACATAAAAATCAAATTTCCGACGAGCAGTTTATGAGTTTAATGTATAGATGAGCGAAGTGGAATGGTACTCGGTTACCCCGCAAGATGTTGGACCAATTATCCATTCATCTAAACTTTAAATACTTAAAACTCATAAACTACAGATCGGAAATTTGATTTTTATTGATTGAACAAATTGGATATATTTTCTGATTCGGAATATGAAGTTAGAATTATATCTTGTCTTTCAAAAAAGTAAAAAACTTAAAAAAATATAACGCTAAAAAATGTGAAAAATTATGATTTCTTTAAATGAAAAATGTTTTTTTTTGCAATGACTTGAATCCAATTAAAAACCAATTTGGAAAAAAGCTCTTCGATATAACGAGTACTTTACGTTAAACGAAACACCCTGTATATACCAACATACATATATTTTAATCTCGTTTTTAACCGTCAAACGTACAATCTCCTCGAATTTCGCGAATAACATTTCACGATATAATATCTCATTCAACCACGCATATGTTTAATAACCATATAGTTATGAGTTTATGACAGGGTTGATTTATATGATTGGAATTTAATTATGGGATAATATCGGAAACTGACAATCGGCATAATTAAGGATAGATACCATCCTCAAAAAAGTATAATATATATAAATATTTTCGACAATGGCATTTAAACCGTTGGTAGGAGGTATATATGAGTTGTAGCCATGGCGAGCTTAGGATTTTTAAAATTTAAAATTTAGATCTTACAAAGGCATATATAGAATAGAATCTGAGTTAAAATTTAGAATACTTAAAAAAATCGTTGTGCCTCCAATTCTGTAACCTAACGAGGTTGATGATTGTTTTGTTTCTGATATCGTGGCATTCTTGCACCCGGGAATGTGAATTTGAAGACATTTAGATTTTTTAACACAATTTGGGATTTAGGACAATTTTGGAGAAGATTCTACATACCCAAAATCCCCATGTATTTAAATATATATATATTTTTTTAAATTAATAGGTTTGATGTTTCATTACAATAACAATAAATGCATCTGAAAGTTTTCATTCGAAACTCAACATCGTGTTATAGTATTTTCACCCAACATATGTGTATTTATTAAAACCATAAATCAAGTTAAATATTTATTAACAAAATTAAAAATTTTTTTATTCAATTAACTAGTTATTTTTTAACACGCTTGTATAATTCATATACGTATTATATTGTTATTTATTATAATGTTGCAAAAAAATAATAATTTAATCACAGCTACCGATTTTGTTTGTAGCCAGTCTCAAGTTTGATTAAGTGGGAAGAAAAATATTGTTTATCTCCCAAAAAACAATTCGTGTGTCCCCAAAAAATTAGATGACTGTAATAAATTAGTAATTACATATTTTATGATATTTACAGCCACTCGAAAATATAGGAATAATTATTTTCTATGACCAAGGAAAGATTAATATTATGTATATTAGTAATAAGTATACTTGAAAGTTGCGAACATGTGAAATATACTCTTATAAGTTCAACATAATACATTTTATCAACATAAAAATTGTTCTTAATACTTATTACTATCTTATTTCATATAGTTATCTACTTTTGAGTTATTGACAGGATCATTAATTTTAAATTAATGCATTTCACTAGCAAGTGTATTTATTTATTTATTTATTAAGAATTAATATAATAACCTATAATTACATTACAATAATATAATATTATGAGATATACAATATTATATTGTGTGAGATATTGATAATACAAGTATAAAATTCACAAGATAATATTTTTTAATTTACAATAAAGAGAAAATCGGTTCTACATTGGCAATCCGAATCATTGTTGCAAGAGGCTTATTAGCAGCGTAGTTCGTGTTACTCATAGGGATATAAAACCGATAGTTACTTCGAGAGAAAAATGATGAAAAAATGAAATTATTTTAACTAAGAAGGCTTGGGGAGTCAATTTTATCCGAAAGTAGCTTATTAAAATAAATCTAAATTCGCTTGTACTCTTCGGTTAGCTAGCGAGGACAGATGCAAAGAAGTGAGGGCCGGGGAGTAATCATGTGAGGCAGGTGATCAGTTTTCAGTATGTACCCAGAAAATGATAAGAATTTTCACTGATGACGTTCTAAAAGATAACTATGGGCAGCTGTATGCAAATCGTATAATACAGATGTATATTCCAAGACGGAGCCAATATTCGTTCTGTGTTGTAATGGAGCTTAAAACTAACGTAGTATTGTAATAATTATAACGCAATATATTATAATACCTACAAGATAAAAGGATTTACAGAAATATTGATTAGAATTAAAACGTATTGTTTTATTTTTAAATCACAATAAATACATTCTTAAATATAACCATTCTCTGATCTTTAACTAAAATTATTTTTCAACCAGAGAAACACTCAGTCATATTGTA
>JACXSJ010002340.1:18608-48303 GCA_014851325.1 Pentalonia nigronervosa | reverse complement strand
CATAATGTTTCCCTGCACTCCCTTTGCTTAATTTTGAATAGATTAAATTTTCAATGCTATATTACGGTATTGTGTATATATAATTTTGTAAATTTAAAATAAATTTTGAACACTAATCCTGACATAAGAAAAAAAAATTATTTTAGAATCTTACTGGTAAGATAATGAACTACTACTCTTTGTGCCAAATTTTTAACCTATTTAAATTTTCAATAATTCATTAAGTAATTTCACACATAGAATTTTGTAAAATTAAAACTAATTTTGTACACTAAACCAAACACGAAAAAAGAAATTTATATTAGAACCATACTGGTAAATTGTTGAATCACTTCTCTCTGTGCCAAATTTTAAACACATTAAATTTTCAAAATACCTTGTAAATTATTTCACATATAGAATTTAGTAATAATAAAACCAATTTTGTAAATAACTCCAAAAATGAAAAAACCTGTCTACATTTTCAACTGTTGGCATAAAATTTCCCTGCATTCCCTTTGCCTAATTTTGAATAGATTAAATTTTCAATGCTATATTACGGTATTGTGTATATATAATTTTGTAAATTAAAAATAGATTTTGAACACTAATCCTGACATAAGAAAAAAAATTTATTATAGAATCTTACTGGTAAGATAATGAACTACTACTCTTTGTGCTAAATTTTAAATCTATTTAAATTTTCAATAATTCATTAAGTAATTTCACACATAGAATTTTGTAAAATTAAAACTAATTTTGTACACTAAACCAAACACGAAAAATGAAATTTATATTAGAACCATACTGGTAAATTGTTCAATCACTACTCTCTGTGCCAAATTTTAAACACATTAAATTTTCAAAATACCTTGTAAATTATTTCACACATAGAATTTTGTAATAATAAAACAAATTTTGTAAATATCTCCAAAAATGAAAAAACCTGTCTATATTTTGCACCTGCTGGCATAAAGTTTCCATGCATTCCCTTTGCTTAATTTTGAATAGATTAAATTTTCAATGCTATATTACTGTATTTTGTATATATAATTTTGTAAATTTAAAATAAATTTTGATAACTAATCCTGACATAAGAAAAAAAATTTATTTTAGAATCATACTGGTAAGATAATGAACTACTACTCTTTGTGCTAAATTTTAAACCTATTTAGATTTTCATAAATTCATTACGTAATTTTATACATAGTATTTTTTAAATGTAAAACTAATTTTATATACTAATTTTAACATGAGAAAACACGTTTATTTTATATACTTTCTGATACTACATTTAATGCCCACCCTCTTTGTTAAATTTTGAACAAATTAAATTTTAATTGATATGGTATTACGGAATTTTGTATATAGAATTTTGTAAATTTTATATAAATTTTGTACACCAACCCAAACATGAGAAAACAAATTTATTTAAGAAGCTTACTGGTTAATAGTTGAACTACTACTCTTTTTCCTAAATTCAGACATTAAATTTTCAATAATACCTTAAGAAATTTTATACATAGAATTTTATAAAATTAGAACTAATTTTATACACTAACCTTTACAAGAGAAAATTTGTTTATTTTAGGTGTTTGGTGATAATACTTTTTTTTGCTATACTCTTTGTTAATTTTTGAACAAATTAAATTTTCAGTGATATAATAATACATATTTTATATATTAAAATTTGTAAATGTAAAACAAATTTTGTAAACAATCCCAAACACGAGAAAATCCATTTTGCTATAGTTTTAAGGGCGAAACTTTTAACTATCATTCTCTTTGATAAATTTTGACAAATTAAATTTTCCATGCTATGGTGGTACGGAATTTTGTTTATAGCATTTTGTAAATTTATGACTAATTTTGTACACCAAACCAAACATGAGAAAACAAATTTATTTTAGAAGCTTACTGGGGAAAATGTTGAACTATTCTTTTTGCTATATTTTAAACACATTAAATTTTCAATAATACATTACATATATTTGTACATAGATATTTTTTAAAAGTATAACTAATTTTATACACTAACCTTAGCAAGTGATAACTTATTTATTTTAGGTGTTTGCAAATAGTATATTTAACTACCACTCACTCTGTTAATTTTAAAATAATTATAATTTTCATTGATACAGTCGTATTTATTCTATAAAATTTTGTAACATTCAAACTAATTTTTTACTACTTTTTTTTTGTTTATGCTCAGTCTTTGTTTTGACAATAAATAATCAACAACAATAACAATGTTATTTTTTAGAATATAAAATAAGATATAATAATATCGGTTTAGTATTTTTTTATGAATTTATGTGCCAATGTATAGGGAGAAAACAGAAAACAGATCATGGAACATATTATTAATTGAATAATTAGAATAGCTATGTTATATTATTTATATCATTTTATTATGGTATAAATTTTTTAAAATAATAACTACCTATGCAATGCCTAAAAGGAAGATGGCAAAAACAATTATAACCCAAATTAAAAATGAATATGTATTATGTTTGCCTAATAAATTAATAAATATACCCTTATTATATTTTACTATTGTTTACGGTGAATGATAAATACTAAGACTTACTTCATTCTTAGTCCTATAATTATTAATATACTTATCTATTCCGCGTATAGACCAACTTTTAACCCATCGCAATTTTCAGCCAAATTGCGACACACAAACGACGTCAAGTTGGCAGACTTTACCAAGCCGAAAAAGTCGTCTCCGCCAAATGTATCTGGTTTCCACAAGAGTTTGCTTGTAAGGTGATTGCTCATAATCGCGTTTATTATGAAACTGTTCGTCATGACCGCGGCCGTGGGCAAAGTCCCCTTAATCGTTTCTTCAGTCAACATACCGGTCAATAACTCTACATCGTCGATGGTCTTGTACAGAGATTCTAATTTACGTGCTGTTTTCTTATTTCTGGTGAGTTCGTAAAAGTCTCTGTATGCTGGCAACCCGAACAGTCTTCGATAGTTGTTGAAACTCTGCAGAGAGTGTTCTCTGGAGAGTTTCATCAAGATCTTTGTCAGTGGTTCTGTAGTGACGCCGTCGTTGTGAGCAGTGACCTTGCCCGTCGTTTGGCTCACCATGAATTTCAGCGTTTCTTTTAAACCATCTTTCAACACTTGGCTTTAAGTAAACGCAAATTAAATCAAATACTTCAAAGTTAATTCATAGTAAAAAGTTAATTTATTTAATTAGTTAAATTATTTGTTTAATAAGCAAATATTTTAATAAGTTTAATAAGTTTAATAGTTTAATAAGTACTTATTAATTATTAGTTTAATTAGTTTAATTTATTAGTTAATTTATTTCTGAAACAAAAGTAATCTAGTCTAGCCCCCTTCCCTTAGCTTTACTTTATAGTTTAGAGTTGCCGCCTAGAAGATACGAGTATACCTATTAGGTGATTTTTTATTACAGCTTGAAGCGTATTATATTACATATTATGTTACATTCTCAAAAAAAAAAGTTATTTCTCAATAGTTTAATGATGATCTATTTTTTTGATTTAACGATGTGATTATATGCAAGCACAGTGCGTGTATGTACTGAGTAGGACCTAAAGCTTAAAAAAATATTTTAAATGGACAAATTTGTTAAAATTTGTCGTGAATGTTTTTTGACCTTATGGATGTATCTATAAAGTCCCGTACTCACCGACTGTTACCAAAGAACGTCGAACTAATATAATTGTTGCTTCCAAACTGTTCTGAGACACTGGATAAGGCCATCATCAAAACCAATTCAATTGGCACGGCTGAACCACTGATTGTTTGAACTTGGTTTTGATTTAATTCCGGCCTCAGCTTTAGCGGATACGCATGTCCCGTATTCACTTCCATGATCTCATTCATCATTATAGTCATCATTTGTCCAGTAACGATTCTCCTGGCTGTCGCGTATATTTCTTCATCCGTCCACTCAGATGACATCCGCGACAGCAGCATGTCGCACACGCGGTTGTGTTCACGAACCCAAAGAGTGGATATGGCAAAAATTATTGGACTCGTGTTCAATATCTCGTCCCGTTTGGATTTAATGCCCATCATTCTAAAGAACTATTTCACAAATCGCATATAAGGTATGTCGGGTGATTATTTTAAGAAGTTTTTGAAAATCATTTTTTTTTTTATGAATTTGAAATCATTATAAAATTTTTAACTTAAAATTATACAACATTTAAATATAATTTTTACAAAAACAAATTTTGTATAGGATTTACATAAAATATAGCATAAAATAAAAAGAGATTAAGTTACAATTTTAAAGACTGAGGACTTGAGGGAAGAAACCGTCCATTGACAGAACTTTGTGACATATATATGAGAGGGGTTAATTTTAAAAAGTAATATTTTTTATCGTTATCGTTTTTAAGATTTTTTCGTTATTTGAATAACTATTACACTGAATTTTTTTTACGATAATATCGATATGTTAAAATTAAATTTCGAACGAGTATAGGTAATTTGTTATAAGTATTGATAATTTAAATCAGCAACGTAGTGTACGCCGACATTTTAAATACAATACTAGTTCTGCATCGGGATTTTAAATTTAAATTCTGTGTATGTTTTGTCATTTAAAAAAGTAAATTTGTGACTTTTATTTAATAAATTTGTCTTGTAATAATAATAACATCAAATTATGTAAAAAAAAAAATAATTTCAAAAATTTTAATACTGTTGGAGACTATGAATGTTTAAAATAATTAACCCATATAATATTTTAGCTGCAGCTATATTATACAAACTACAAACGAAATATCGGTTTTGGTCTAAAGGAAAATATCAAATAAATGTTACTCACCCACGATCTATGAGTCGAAACGCTTATCAATGGAGTAGACATCAAATCGACAAACTCTTTTAGATATACGTTTGAATTGAGTATGGACGACGTACTATGTGCCACATAATGTTCGTTATTAAAGACCAGTGTTTTGAGCTTGCCGTCGGAGAACGATCTCAAAGATCTTTCCGACACAGCGTTACTACCATACAATTGGGAAGCTGTTACCTATATGTGCCGACAATACAATTATATAATGTAAGTTTTTCAGTGATACCCATATAGTTAAACGCACACACAGTATAATATTATACTATAATAACAAACCGTCAAGTTGGATTCGGCGTTGAAAAATTGCAAAACGAAATATTGATAGAACGCGTTGAACAGTAAATTTTTATTTTTCGGATCCGGTTTGAACTGACCTTGTTTCCGTTTGAAGATTTCGTTGTACAATATGCTCGTCTCCGGTAAATTTTCTGAAAAAAATGTACGGCGGTTTTATAATTACGAGTTCGTATATGACGATATGTTTATTTTATATTATTATAATAATATGTAGTGAAATAATAGTTACTATCGATCGGACATAACAGTGGACGCGCACGTGACAACATTCTCACAGCATCGTTATCGACACCAGAGAACACGATCTTTAATGGTTTCAGTACATTTTGATGGACTAAACAAAAATATATAATATATGTCATGCTAAATATATTATACGTGATCTATATATTATATAAACAAGAGTGTCCTGAGTGACTGATTCGTAATCAACGGAGAGCCGAACCTATTAGAGTTATGAATTTTAATTTTTGATGGTACATTAATATTATAATTTTACCGTGCATTAAGAAAGGATTTTCTAAAATTCGTGTTTTAAAGAGGTACTCTCACAAGAATTTTGAAATTAACGATGGAAATCAAAAAGTTTTTTTGTTTATTAATTGTTGCCATTGGTTATAACTTATAGATTATATGGTAATAGTAGAAATAACTTATAGGAATTAATATTTTATTTTGTATAAAAAATATAATTGACATTGGTGAATCGAGCAGATGTGGTAAACGCATGCATCAAATCACATTGTCGTTTTTTAAGAACAAAATAAGATTGCCATTGATTAAAGTCAATACATCAATATATAAAAATAAATGTTTGTCTGTATGTCCTTTATGCACTCCTATACTATTCATTCGATCGCCATGAAACTTTTGGAAGTTGTTAAGAACTCTTACGAAGTTTTCTGGCATATAACATTCAATATGTACGTAGGGTACATATTATATTATACGCTAGAAGTCCTGGGAAAACTGAATGTGCTATTTTTGATGGAAAATATATATATAATCTATGTTTTTTTTTTAGGGTTTTCAATGGTTACATATTTCATAACTATTATTAATTAGTAGGAATATGGCATATACATATTTTTACAAATAAATTTATAAAAAGAAAACAAATCTTTGGCATAGGTCAGTGTTGCGATGTTTTTCATTTGCCTAATAATCTGATTTTTCTTATTTGCACACCTCGTGGGTTCATTAATCCATTGCAAGGAGATTGTCTACCTGATAATATACTGTTTGCATATTTTCCGCGATCCAATGGCATGCGGATTACCTACCTAGCTAGCTTAATAGCATGGAAATCACTTGAAGTTATTTTTAACTTAATCTTTGGATCGGGCAATGCCGGGCGGGACAGCTAGTGCAATATAATGTAAGACACTAAATTGTGACAAATTTTTTCTACTCTAATTCTATTAAAAATCGTTTTAAAAAGATTTAAATTACATATTATATGTTATTAAGAATCATCTTTAAATTATAGTTTAATTTTCTAATACTGAAATAATCTATTACACGTATTTTTATTATTAGAACTCAGTCAATCGCATGCTTATGATATCTTATTTAATTAATATTATATTACCCTTATAGTTGCAGGAATATGTTTGTCTAATTATATTATGTACTTGTCAAATTTATTTTGAAATATTTTCTAAATAAATTATGCAATCCATGATTTTGGAAAAAAAACCCCGTTCAATTTAAGCATCAACGTATAATGTTTACCTTAGATATAAATATTATTAATTTCCCTAATTAAAATTAGTTTGAAAATTATATCAAATAGGTACCTACGTTTCTAATTTGGGTTGTTAAAAAATATATTATACTATATTATAATAAGTCAAAAGCACCCACTTATATTAAATACGTTATATGCATACATAATATTGTTAATGTCGTTTTTGAAAATATTTATATTTTTTTAATAGAAATAAACTTAAGTTATTATATTATAACTATTACTTACAAGAGTAAACAGTTTCCAATTGAAGTTTTGAAGTGAATGGAATGAAGCTCCACCACATGGTTGGTCTACCCCTGCTCACGTCAGAGTTTTCAAGTTGAAACAGTGATAGTATCCAAGACATAAACGGCACGGGTTTTACTGCAAATCGAAGAAAATACTATTACAAATTTGTATAATTTATCATAAACTATATTAGTAAAGTTGTTTCCAAATTTGTCAAACAAAACTAAATTTACGCACAGACTAAAATTATTTTTAAAGTTACGCCACTCAACTGTATATATAATAAACAATCGCGCTAAACACACCTTTTTGGCAGTGTTCACCAAAGTAGTTTCGTGGACACAAACACGTAGCACCCTTTTCCTCATTGTACTCCACAATTCCGCCATTTTTACACATTAAACTATCAAACTTGTTGCAGTAAGAATTCTGATAGGCCAATCTTGCATTATCTATAACGCAGTAAAGTTTATAGATATATATTAATAAAATCGTAGAAATGAGAACAAAATTCCATTGACATCAGTAATATAATGTGTTTTAAAAAGAAGTAGGAGAATCCTATAACAATTGTATTGTCATAAAGATCCGTCTCGCATTATGCGTTCAGAAAAACTCACATATGCGATTTACTTCCAATTCAACGACGATCATATCTAACGTTAAAAACGTCAAGAAAACCCAAATAGGTGAGTGCCCTGAAAACAAAAAAACGAATTAATTTTTACTTACTATTTTGATACAATACTGCTTGAGTGCAGTGTCACGCAGCCTGCAAAATATTCTAAATATTTAGTACTTACTAATTAAATGAGCAACTATTCTTCTACCGAAATACTTAAAGAAATTAATCATGATTAATCTTGATTCGAAGTCACTTGAAAGAGACTTTAGAGAATACAATGCTCACGCAATTATATTAACAATATAATATCAAATTAACTTTATATTAATCCGTGAGTACGTATTGTAAGGCTTTCAAAAATACAATGATTCCAAAAACCACGGTCTATCGAAAAATGGTTATATTATAAACTAACTTGTTGTCATGTGCCCGATGACAAAATATATTTGTTTATTATTATCATATGATTTTTTATAGCCAACGCACATTATAGCTTTCAGTTGCAAATTAATTTTTTTTTTTGCTTTTTTCTTCAGTATTACGTAAAATTAAAGACGTCTCGAATAAGAAATCTGCCTTGTCCAACGTCCATGGTCTATCATGATATCATGACTTTTGTTGACGGAAGAGTGTTATGCTTAAGATTAGATGAACTTACTTACGTGTTCGGTGGTTTTAATAAATAATTGTTTTTAAAATATTGAACACCGTTAAAAAGTTTAAACCTAAACTAAAGTAGCCTAAAGTATAAAACCATTGAAACCATGTCAGCCACCTCAAAAAAACTCGTCTTTCAGGTGTGGCCAGAAAACTTATGAAAGAAAAATAAATCTATAAGAGAAAATAAAAGTATTTTATAGAAGATTTCTACTATATTATATTAAGTAGTTAATATTTAACAATAATAATACGGTTCTTATTAGGTATGTATTTGTGAATATTATTTATGAGTTATTATTACGATATTGTTGTACAGCAACAGTGCAGTACATTCCATATAAATACCACCGTTCCTATTTGTAATGTGTTAAATTTATATAAAATTATACTGTGTCGGACCTCAGATCTGCTCACGTCTACTGTGCTAAATACATTGTAATAGGTGTAAATAATGTATTGATTTTAGTGCTGCACATCGTACGCGCAGTGTTAGGACTCATCTAGATTAATCTATCTAAATAATTATTTATTTATCTTATCTAGATAATTAATTACATGTTATTTTTATATTTATTCGCCAGTCAGTGGATATTGGCACGCACTGTACTGCAAGGTTATTAATATTGTTTACGATTATTAAATACGTATTATTACTTATTAGTCCCAGTTCATTCATTTTGAAAGTACATCGTACATTCATGTGGGTAATCGATAAGCTCACGACAGTGGCGGCTTGGACGCACTTACAAGAGGTGCACTGCATTCCCGAGAAATATGAGTTGAGTGAATTTTGATACGATAATTTGTTAGTAAAATATATTATGCCAACATAAAGTCTATAGACTATGATAATATTATAGACTAACAATCCCAGGTTATAAATTATAACTGATAATATTATTATGCATTATTAAAATATCATTGTTACATTGATTAAATACAATGTATGGAACTAGGACGCTTGAACAGTAACTTCAGAGAGGTGTACTTATTCATTAAATTACACAATTCATAAATATGAATCAAGATCAAACGAGTTCAAATCTATTGTGCCGATAATATTTACGTTACACATTTTTGTTTTTTTTCTTTTAATGTATTATAATAAGAAATATATCACTATTAATTATTGTTAAATACATAAAATATATATTTAGCATTTCAATTATTGTTTATAGATTCTGAGCGATGAATGTATTGATTTTATAATAATGTGTGTTTCTTATTATGTATACACGATATATAGTCGAAAAAAATATTTGATTTTCAATATTAGGGGAGATTTTTAATGAAACATTTTGTCTAGTTCATATTTTGAAATGGTCGAGATTGAAAATTTCTAATACTTTTCAAAAGTGTCGGGAAAAACAAAAAAAATGAGGAAAAACGGGAATTATTACGTAAAACCAGATTTGACCAAACTGACTTGTTTTTGTTGTACTTAAATCTAAAAAAAGTAACTCTAAATATGAATTTTCGATTTTGATATGAAATTTTCAAATAATGTTTATATTAGCATTTTCTAAATTCCATACATTTTTCAAAATATGTTTACTCTTTTGAGCTATATAGTATAAGCATATGGATTTTCAAATTTTTTTATAAATATCGATAAAAATGTTGAATCAGATAGGTTGGAAACATGATACAATAAGGTTCCTCAAAAGTTGTTCTAATAGTAGTTTAAAAATACATCTGAATAATTTTTTTTTTATAAGCATTTAAAGTTCTAATTTTGTTAAAACTGATTAAAATATTGAAAAATTGCAAATTATTTTGTAGTTAAAAATGTATAAAATGTTTAATTTGTATGGCTAAAAATAGAATATTTAAAACAAGGTTTCAAGTTTATAAGTAGTTGAAATTGTAATAAAAAAATCAAAAATAAATAAATGAACCTCGTATTTTTTAATGGATACTTCAAGTTCAAATTTGGAGAAAAGCAGATATTTTAACAAAGAATATCGATATTATATTTATATCTTTTTAATTTAAAAATATTATTCGTGGGTACTTACAATAATTGTAAGTACCCATTTATTTACTTTAACAATAATTGTTAAAGTAAATAATTATATATTATTCACAAAATTACATTTTCTAATTTTTATTTTTCCCGGAATTAAATTATTTGAATAGCAATAATATCATAAAATATAATTAGTGATTAGGCTTACAGACCGTCTTCGTTTATAATCATTTTTTATATACAATAATTTTATATCATCGAATTCGATTTAACACATCCATAACAATGACCGACACAACAAATACTGTACGTAAAGCAGAGTGGTACTCACTTTTCCACCTTTTTTTTTTTATTAAAAGTAGACAATGTCTTTTATTGTTTTTGATAATTGTAACAGTAATGGTATTTAACATTTGGGTGGTTGATTAGATTTAATAATGACTCCACCACTGATACACGCCCGTACGCATTAAATAAATATTTTATTATAGCAGTATAAAGGGGAGGGGGTGTAATGTAGTGAATGTTGTATATATTATTGTTTAAAAATATCGTGTGTCCGAGATCGTTTGGAATTCAAAACCCGACAGGATTCTGATTTATGTTGACACATATTATGACGCCCCCCTTGTTTTGAACCACTCAACGTGGAGCAGGTGCCGAATACTTTTAGTATTTTTTCATCCATAACACACAGACAAAGGTGAATATTTTTTATAAACGGTATGTTATTTTTGTTATATAATATAACAACCTACTATATTAATTATTAAGGTATTTTTATACGTTTTGTATATTTTTTTCGATACCTATTTTATTTCATAAAGAAACAACAACGAGTATAATATAATATCTTGCATCACGGATTAAATACCGAAAAATAAAAAAAAAGGTTTTCGACTAATCAGTGTACACTGTAAATTGTATAATATAGTGAATAAACCTGCCATAAATACGTTTCTATATAATGGCGTTAAAATAGTTTGAAATCCATGGATACTTACTTTATTACACTGATAGTTTAGGTTATTTTATCATTTATTTACCAGTAAAAAAATAAGTATTCGTTTGCACAACCAAATAAACGTAGGCACTACAAACTACATTAGTATAGGTACGCCATACTACTACATAATTAAATATATCAAACATAGCGTATATATTTATGTTATATGATATTATAATATGTTTCATTTACCTTACTCGCTCTAAAAAGTGGGAAAAATTTTTAGTTAATTTAGTCTACAACGTATAATCAATCAAATAAGTATATAATATAATTCTTTTTAAAATTTTAAATAGGTAATATATAATTATTAATCAATTTCAATGGTTTTACATTATTTTTAAATTCAAAAAAAAAGTATAAAATAAACTTTTTTTAAAAAGAATTTTTTTTTATTGTTGAGTATTGTGTTTTAAAATAAAATTTTATTAGTAATTTTACATCATTGAAAACGTTACATTCTATAAATTTAAATGGTATAATATTTACCAAGGTTAATATTTTCGTAAAAAAGATTCACTACTTAGTGCAAATAGTTGAAATCTATTGATAACAAAAACGTAGTTGTACACATTTTTTTTTATTCTAATAATTAGATTTTGTATAATTAATTTTTGTTGCAGCTTCTGAATAAAAATGTCTAGTGTGTTACAAAATTATATTTTGAAAATATTAAATGATATTCCAGATCAGCAGGCATTTTATTCGGATTTTGGAGGAAACAATGATGACCAATCTCTTACATTATTAAATGTGATACATTCAATTGTAATGACCTAATGAATTTGTAGATATTAAATCGTCTATACAAAACTTTGATATACATTTTTCTAGTTTTTATCAATATATTATTAATCAAACTAACTTGTATTCAAACCAATGTGGCAAAAATTTAAATTTACTCTTTACTTTAGTTCCAGACTTAGCTTATAGTTAAATCGAAGTTGAGTGTCTTATTATCTGTCATGACCCGTGTAAATCGGTTAGTTATCAGTTAAATGGGCTAGATATGGTTCATCAGCATCTATCTGGTGCTTTTTGGTATATAAAAAAGTGTTAAATCGAAAGCCGTCTTTGAGTGTATAGTAAGTAAATTACCTCAAGTGAAAATCGATTTTGGTTCAATGTCGTCACTTTGATAGGTAATCAGACTCCATCGAATTGCGAAAAAATATAAGCATCATTTCAGTCTTGAATCCCTATGCCAGAAGCAAGGAGCCAACTGACTGGAAATATACGCATCTAGAACCTTTCAAAAAGGCTATCCACAGTGGCAGGTGTACCTCGAGGCCCTAGTAGATACACTCACACACGACTTGAGGAACCATCCGGGGAATGGTGAAAAGATACATAAACCTTCGTCTAATCTAATTTTATGATTGGTGATTCCTTACTTTCACGTCGCCTATGACGGGAAAACGATAAGAAGATTATGAAGTAATCCATCAGAAAGGGCCATCAGAGATGGTTTTAAATAAAACTAAAATAATAGATGCTAAAAAAGATAATAAAACCATAGATATTAGTATTAACCTGAATATGTTAAATTTATTATTTGTTAACTATATATTAACTTATTACTTAACTGAAATTAATTATTTACATTAACTTTACCACCTAACACCTTAGGTTATTAGTATTAGTATGACGGCGATTATCGATTCTATACGTAAACATCAAACATGTGTATCGCTTTCGAAGGTTGTAACATATTATAATATAATATTATGCATCCCTGAAATGGATTTTTCCAATTTAATATTATATATTATTAATTATTATTGTAACATAAAAAATGCCAATCAAGCGATATAGTTTATTTTATACACGATATAAAATAGGTCTTGTATAATACTTAGTATTGTTTTATTTTATTTTATGTTTTCGTCGTGGGAGATCGCCGGTTCTTTCATTTTAATGTTTCGTTGTCGTTCACTTGTGGGTTTCTAATCAACGTTTGACTGTAGATCGATTAAACAACAATTTCGAGTCTTTAAACGTTTAAATGAGTTTTAAACCATAAAAATCTTGTTGTGATCCACTTAACTTTATCGTGCCGATGGATCAGGTTGACACAAGTGGTACCTGTTTATTTTATATAGTTTTCGGACCAGATCTTACGTTTTATGAAACGCAGGATTTTCGTGTATCTATCATCGGAACACCGCGCATATGCGGGTTTGGACATCTTCGTAATTCGTTTTTTATGTCTCGTCTTATTTGACATCATTCAAGCTCTTAAGGTTTTATGATCGAGTTTTACGATGACGAGTCGCCCTTCGTTGTATATACCTGCGTTGAAACGTATAATGTATATCTTTACAATATTATGTTTAAAGTCGAGACCGCGTGACGTGGCGCTACACCGCGACCGGCATTAGATTAACATGAGGTACATTGTGATAGCGTACACGTCGTGATTGTAATACGAGTATCCTAAGCGCCACTTTGAAAATCAAAAATAATATAATAATTTTATATAGTAATCGATCACGATAATATCGGTATAAATTAATATAGAGATCTCAACCGATCGCAGCGTGCGATTACACGCGTCATATTTATTATACGGTAACGGAATTCTTTAAAACAAAAATTGTCGAAATACATGTCGGTACGTTACCAGCAACAAGATATTATATTATTACAATAATTAATACCGATTCAACGATAATTGCATATTATTATTGTGTACGGGAATGAGACGCACCGCAGTGTTTGTCGGGTCGGCTGCAATGTGCGCGAAATTAGCACCCCGAATTCATCAAGCGAATTGCGTTATCTTGCGAATAATTATTTTCAACGCTGATAAATTCATTTTGTTACGAAATGTGTACGACTCGCAAAAACCGAACTGCAGCAGTTGCTTATTATTTATTATTATTATAAACACCACTCAGGGTAAAAATACTACAGATACCGACGACTAGATTTTGTAAATTAAATTTAATGATATATAATGTATGTTTTAATTTTTTTAATATTTTGTAATCAGTGTAACATTTGCACGTCCTCCTGTTATATAAAGCTGAATTCACACCTGGTTTTAATCGTAGCTGACATGGCAAAAACTTACGGTACGGTGCCGGCCTGTCGTATTTGGCTAGGGTATTGCATGCAATGGCGCCCACGTTGGGTATGAAGTAGTACAATTGCTCTGGTTTCCCGTGGCACTCGGGGCCTGTCTAAAGTTCAAAACCCTAACAAAAAAAAAATATTATGTCTTTAATTTTGAAATATTTTTAAATTTAAATTTATGTAAGATAAACGTTAAGACTGTAGAGGGTTGCATAAATTGTATTAGCTTTAATGTCGAGAATTTAAGATTTGATGAAACATCACATGGTTGGCAGAGTCAAACATCTATGATTAATTTTAGGGTGTCGAGCCCCTAAAATTATAGTCGCACTGCTTCGTGGAAAACCTTTGGGCGCCACTGACTGCATGTATGCTAAACAGTTAGCCGAACAGTACGAAGAACAACGTCCCAAGAAACTGCTATTGAACGCGATTTCTATAAGGATGACTTTTTAAGGGTGCGTAATCTGAAAGACGCGTATTTATTTATACCTCCGCATTCCGAAGCGAAATAATTTCTCTTTTCATATTATTATTATTATTATTTTAAATCGCCGCACGGCTTTCAATGCGCTCGCTCGCACGCGTTTCCACGTAGGCATACATTATAACAGAAGTACCCACAAATGCATAATATTGTTATTAATTTATTATTAATGCATATATATATATTATATACACGCACTCATATTGATCCACACTTTCGGTATAAGCCTATAATAATATACCGGACAAACGTGTATATTACGTATTTTTGGTGGCATACGCGTGCGTGGGTGTGCACATTTATTATATTAATAAAATAATAATATTGTTATTGTCGTCCATCGCACACGAAACACACGGCACACATACGATGACCCGATCGACCGCGCGCGAGACCTATCGCCGTCCGCCGTAGACCTCGCGGCGATCTGTACGACCCCGTCGTAATGCGAGTGAGGACTATAATGACGTGGTACACTCGCCGTTGCGAGTATACGATATCGCGCGGAGATATACGACCGGAAACCGACATTTCCGACTGCAACAACTGTCTGCAAAAAACGAGCATACATGCACAACGACAATATTATAATGATCCTCGTGATATATTATTATTTTGGAAAATGTCACACAATATATAAAAAAAAAGCTGTAAATCAAAAACCAACCACGATCGATAACGCGACAACACGATTATACGACGGCAAAGATTACTGAAAAATAAAACGAAACAAAAATATTAATGGCGAGACGCGTATCATGGCGAACCGGTAATCCCCGCTCGCTTTCCAATTCACCATGCACGCCGTGCACGTACAAACTTTTAAAAAAGTTTTTTTTTGAAAAAAAAAAATGTTAATAATTTGTACATTAGGTGTAGATAATGTATAATTTATTAATATACATACAATAAAACACTAATCAGAACAATTAGGTAGGTACCAACGAAAATATTATGATTTTTTAGTCGTGGACATAGTGTAGGTTTTTTAAATAGTACTTTAACAACTTAATTATTACTGTTTAAAATACTTCTCCTTTAATCACCCCTAAAAATGAATTCAGCTTCAGTGTTATATAGAATTTTTTTAATTTTTATCACGAATTATTTATGACAACATGTTTCGAATAAGTATACCTATTTGTAAATCACTATTAACTCACGGCTATCACGATTTGCGCTTAAACATCGATGAACTGATTTTAAAAGTGTTGTCTCCGTCTTACAAGTTATAGGGGCGCAATATTACAGATTTACGCTCAGCAGCAGTTCACGTTTAGCTTCGTTAGTTCAATATTTAGAGTGAATCGATATTATATTATGAAATTTAATGATAAGAACGTTATCTGTATTTGTATATTTTTTACGATACCTAGTTAAATCTTTTAGCCAGTTTTGCATATATAAAATAATGCATTTAAAAATGCCCATAACTCACTTTGAAACTTAACTATCGTACAAAACCAACATACAAACACAGATAATGTTCTTACCATTATGTTCCATAATAGATCAACTCAAGCTAAATGCTAAACCAAAGAATCTAAACGTCAACTGTTGATCATAAATTTGCTATGTCAACGATCGCGATATAGCTCTGCAATATATAACATACGTATTATTATGGAATAGGCTCAGACGTCTATACGGTTACATAGGTACCTATTGATATAGGCATTATAAGATGACGATATTCGGCTTGAATATCTCGGATTATCTTATGGAGAAAGCGGGGGGCGAGTGTCTTCTGGTATGTTGTTCGTTACCTGAAAATTGGAATCATATCCACAGCTATATGCGACAGCCGGCGTGTACCTATTTATCCGCGCGTTTACGACAGAGAGTTTTCACGGATCCTTTTGCGTTTTAGACGGATATTATATGATAGTAATAATAATATAGGTAAATGACAGCGAAACCGTCGTCGTCGGCATCGGCAAAGATACGAGAAAAATAAAGCCGCTCGACGATTTCGCGAGTGCCAGCCTCTGACCACACACAAATAATGTATACGTATTGTATTATATGATATTAACTGATCATGCACGTCTTTGCCCGTTAAAAATCAACTGCATCTTAGTTGGGTCCGAAAATATTTACACTTTTAAATTATATTGTATACGAATTGCGGGATCTGTATTCAATTTTTTATCTCATTGTAATAATTATAATTTACTGATGCATACATGGGTTCCGACTACTTTCCTAAATTTAAGGATTAAATGGTGATTACAAAAAAAAATCAGACTTAGGCAATTACCTAAAATAGATTTTTGGACTTCCATATTTTTATTACCAAACCCTAATTTTACAAACGATATTTAAGTATTCAACCAGTAGATTGGACCCAATAAGTGTAATTGGGTTTTTTTAACACGGGACCCGAATAGCATAAGATTTTAATCTGTGACCCAAGTATTGAATGTGTGCGTCAGATATAAATTAAATAATGATCGTGGATTTACTCCGTCTAGCTCTTGGTTCGTTAAATATAAAACGCACAGCTTTTTAACACGATAATTAAGCTAGTTTGACCAAATAAAAAATTCAGTTCTAAAATTATATCCAACCATAATACAACTAATATTTCATTTTCTGTAACCGTATGGCAACGAATGTAATATAAACAACAACAAAAAATTCGTTTTCACATTTTTAATCAAACATTCCGTATACATCTACAATTTGTAGAACACATTTTTGCGCATTTAAATCAAAATTTCACAAAATCCTTTCTCGATATGCACCCTTACGTGTATGTACGAAAACGTACCACAAAAATGTTAAATCTCTATAGACTAATATATATATATAGCTATCGTATATTTTTGGCTACATAAGTTGCGATTATGAATCATTCAGTCAAGATTTCTTCTTATTTATAATATACATGTACCTACATATAGTATATATGTATATAATATTATATACATAGACGGTGCGCCTATATTATAATGCACGCGCGGCGCAAATGTCAGCGGGTGGCGGCGCGTCATTATCGTTAATTATACATTATACGCGCGTTTAAAGTATATGAAAAAAATTAAAATTAAAATTGGACGACGGTGATGACGATGATGATTATAATGACGATGATAATATGCACGGCGGCTCGTATTAGCTGTAATAATATTATAATATTATTAAAAAAAAAAAAATATGTAGGTAGGTCCCGACCAGCCGGTACGTGCATGATAATGTTACCGGTTAGGTGGAAAAGGGGCGCCCGCGCGTGATATATTGCAAACGATATCGTCTCGTCGACACGTCGTCGTCGACTGCAGCAGTTATTATAATAATATATTATGTATGTATATAGAATTTTCGAGTACGCGTATAATATTGTATAATCGTATCGCGTTAAAATATAATAATATTAACACGGGTCATCGGTTTACCGGTGATGTAGGCGCACGCGTATATTATTACGTACCTATAATATTATTAATATTAATAATAATACGATTTTTATTTTATCATTAAAATTTACGCCGCACGTCCGAGTCGCTGTTGTGATGTCATATAAATTATACTACTATATATTGTGTTGTGCTGTAGTTATTCGCGTTATACACGATTAATATACACGCGTCGCTGCTAATGGACGTACTAATTATTTTTTTTTCACATTTCGCTAGGTGTCGCTAGAGAGATCGCGACTCGCGGAGTTAAAAAACAAACCACAAATTGTCTCAAAAACGTCGCACGCCCGGCCGCGAGACGTCGATACCGGTTCGCCGGTGCTATATATATTTTATTATAATATCATTAAAATATATACCAATGCATGCGCGATAATGACATAACGTAGATTTGATGAGATAATACGTGCGCGATTATTGCAATAATTGTATACAATATTTTTATATTGAATATCTACCCATATTACAATATTATGTATAATGTAGTGCAGTGTTGAAGAGATCATAATGAGCCGATCAGCGGATATTGGTTTCGTTATGTGTAGTATAAATTATAAATTGTATTATAAGCACGATGAGCAAAATCGAATATCGATTAACAACAGACTCAGCCAATCGATATACACGAATCGCGATTAATGCAATACACATTACAATGGATATATACTGTAGTGTGATTTACCAAGCACACTACGCATCCCACCACCCATTTTATCATTGTTTATTCAATTTCTAATTTCTATGAGTTTTTAGTTCACTTGAATAGATCGCTAATTTGAAACACAATTTTATTGTAAATTGTTAAGTGTGTGAGTTTATTGAAAAATTTAATGCATTCTTAATTAAATTTTAAATAAGTGGTTACTGAGTTATTATAAGCTTTATGCACCAGTATACGGTTAATATTATGGATGAATTTAAATGAAATATGAAGTGATTGTAATATTTAGTCAAGTGCTTATTGCATTCAGACGATTTTTACAAAATATCAGAAAGTCTTAACACATTAATATTTTAAGTTGAGTGATTACTATAATAGTTTTCAAATTATTTATATAATTGTCATTATTGCCACCCTATTAAATTTATTATGCCGTGGATTATTATATTATTAACACGTATATTGCAGTTTATTAACTCAGAAACTGCACTCGGTGGAATTTCGATTTGTATTCATCAAAATTACTTTTTAAAAGTCATTTGCTTAACAATATTATTGGGCACAGTAAAAAGTGTGGTTTTCAATTGAGAAAAAAAGATTTGTATCGCCTCACGACGCTCATTCAGTGGTAGGAATAAACCCAAAGTAAGTATCCATTTAAAGTTCTAAAACCAGAATAAATCAAATAAACAAATAATCAAAGGAAATAAATAGAGGCGCAGAACATGCTTAAGCATTACCCCGTAATACATATTATTATAGATAGGTCCGTAACAGGTACGTAGTCGTATGCACTTTGTTGTAAATATTAACTCGTTTATATTAGGTACAGGGATGATCGCCATACCTATAGTATACTATTATCGTGTCCCGTTACTATTTACCCGACATTCGTCGAAAAAATTACGGTTGGCGTATAATTATTTAAGCTGCTGCACTCTATATGCATCATATCAGATATTATTAGACACGGTCTGTGATCACCAAATTTGATGACAAAAAATAAAAAATAAAAAATAAATGAAGAAGATAAATCACTAAAATATTTATCACGAAACGTTTTTTACGTTAGAATAATCACAATTTTCGAAAATTAATGTTCACTGTCCAGATGTCAAACTACGTTTAAATTAAAAACAGTTTCACCGGTGCCGTCAAAACGCATAAATTATTGTTATTTATTCTGCAAAGCATACATACTATGCCACTCGTTGTCAGACTGCTGTAATCAAATGGGTTCGAATTGATGTGAGTATACATATATACATAGCATTAACATTAAAATGGGCATATTTCATAAAAATTACCAAATGACGTGTAAAAATCGCAAAAATAACGGTAAAAACCACACGGGATAAAATTTAAACTGTTGCTATTTGCGGCAGCTTTGCGATAAAATAACAAGACAAATAATATCTATTCGTTGAAAATGGTTTCGGTCGTCCATTATATATATAACCTAAACTAACTTATATATATATATATATATATATATAGTGATTGTCTAGACGTGCTGAAAAACAAATAATAAAACTATTATTATAATTTTCTTGTTGAATCAAGTATTATGCAAACTGGACGTACAACTAAGATTTTAGGTCAATTTTCTTCAGAAGGGTACCCGTCAAAAAATAATTATTAAATGTTTGATAGAATTTATATTTAATCCTGTATTTTATAATTAATAGATAATCAAGTTGTATGTGATTACAAATTTAAAAATGGAATTTCATAACTTGGTAAAATTATATACCTATGCCAATAATATATATTACACGAATCTTATGGGAAATTATAAAAATGAATGATTTTAACTGTTAATTCAAAAAAGAAACTCAAAACATTTATATGTATGTATATACGTCATTACCCTGTATATCCAAAAACCAAACATTTAGGTTTGTTCCTACATATACAACTACAACCCACAAGTTATATTATCATTAGAGAAGTTTGATCTTTGAACGATAATCGATAACTGTATGATGAGAGCAATACGAGTACTCCTAAAATGAGTTTTTAAATAACAAAACCACGATGAATGATGTGTTACGCGGTTTCTATTGTATAATATTGCTTACACAATTAAACCAGTATTAGTCTGGCTCATGATGAGACCCTTTGTATAGTCATTTTTAATGGGCCCCAACTTTCTATACAAATATCTTAAAAAAAATTTAACTGTAATTTAATTGCAATAGAATAATTTTATTTTTAATTAAAAATTAATTTATTACTTTGAAACTATTGAAAAAAAAAATATTATAATCAACAAGTTCTACATTCCTTTTTTACAATTTTTACATATAAAATAGAAAAAAATTCAATGAACATAAATAACAGAAATTTAATAAATTATAATATTGTTATAAAAAGTAGTTTTTATTAATTTATTACTAGAAAGTGAAGATTCCAACATATATTAATATCATCTTTGTTTATTGGGTAGTTGAATGCTGGCTTCTTCAACAAAATAACAAAATAAAGCATCTATATTAGATATTGATGTCTTATCGGAGATCAAAGTTTAGTTTTTAAAATAATTGTTCACGCTTAACTTGTGTGCACGAAGTACATAAGAACGTATTTGTATTCTGTACAAAATGTGTTGAATAAACCGGTAGCTGTAGTTAATTTAAAAATAATTTTAAAAGTCCCACTCACGACTCTAAGTGATTTAACTATATATTTTCCATTTGGCAATAGGTCTCCGAATAATAAAAAATACCCTTGAGCCTCTGGCAACCGCCGAGTAGCCGGATAGATTAGGCACTTTGAATTTAACCATCAAATTATCAATACGAATGGTTACTGTTTTATAACTGAAATAAATATTAGGTAGGTGTATACTTTCTAGCTAAAGATGAATGGGCGATAATGTACGATGTTCTGATGTGGTGTGACAATAGCAATCTTTTAAAACAAATGTGATCTAATGTAAATATTAACGAACAAAAAATGTGCGTAAGTATTGAGTTGTGTACGTACTACGATGTAGCGCGGTGGACAAATTGTGATATCGACCATATCAATCTTCATAACTCATAATTGGTACTAATTATTATTTTTATGTAGCATTAAAATATTATGTAATCAGTGGATGTATAATTTTTTTTTTAAATATTAATTTAATGTTTTTTTCGTTAATATTGAATAAATATTAATTAATAGATTATAATATTGTAAAATAATGTCTTCGTGTTATTACTGTATGTATAAGCTATAATATTTTATATAAACGATTTTTTTGGGACTAGAAAATCATACCAATGCAATCTACTCAAAAATAGGCATTAGGTTTCGTATCTACAGGCTTACAATATCACTTCCTACTGCCGGAAATCCTAGCGGCAGACTTAACAGAAAGTGTTGCCGTTACCGCTTGATTTAATAATCTTTTAACCGTATTAATCACAAAGTATAACTGTTGTCTGAATAAGTGGCTTCTCAATCACTAAACTTAGATTAATTTTTATTATACTCGAGTATCTCTTTATAGCATAATATAGGTTAAATTATAGGAAATTTTTTCCCTAACTATCTTTTGAATGTGTATAAGTTTTACATTCATTGCCATCAGCAATGTCAATACAGGTGGCACACCATCGTATTTAGAAAATGTGAAAACTGCATGTGCCAAATTGTCTTGTTTACTAAACTCAGATTTCCAGGTCAATTGATTGCAGCATAAAGTGCCATAAACACAAAATTAAAAAGGGCTTACTTATTAATATCTCAGGAACTATGAAAGGCAGTATATTATTAATAGCGAGTTTAAAGCGTATTTTAACAGCATAATCGCATACGAGCTATACAATATATTATGGGTAATTACGAAATTTAAAATTCAAAACATTTTCGTCGGGTCACATAAAATGATTAACCTGTACGCCATCAGAATATCCGGATCATCCGCCGGACAACATGCATAAGAAAACGTAGGTACGTATAATATATACATGCGCATGTCATGAATCCAGACACCATAATCGGTTATACCACTAATTACTGATTACCGTGCAGTAAAGAGAGTTTTGCGGCGTGTTTCGAAAACATCATGACAAAATAAACGGGTACGTATTATATTATAATATAATCGCAACAAATTGGATTTCATTCGGCTGCAGTCATACGTGCATAAAACTATAAGAGACTTCAGCGTACTGTGCAGTTCGGCTTATATAAATTATAATATACCTATGTTGATACGTTCATTACTCATTATAAGGTAATATATGTATTAAGATGACATTATGATATCTTAGCACGATACCGACCTGCGCCGATGCAAATCGACAGGATGATCCAACCGTTTTACTGGACAATGCATCAGTGCGTATCACCGAGTTGTGATCGTACGTCTATTATAACTTACAGTGTTCATTTCTCGTCGTGAAAACAACAAAATAATATCATGATAATATCGTCTCCGTCGGCGGCGGCTGACGGTCGGGTTAGGGTAAACAATTTATTATTATTACGATATTATAGGTAGGTGCGTTTGTTAATATAATTATTATACGTTGGTGCAAAACTGCATAGTATAATATAATGTACGTAATATCCTTCACGAACTCCGTATAGGTAATAATAATAATATTATATACCTACTCCGCGCGCCCGCGACCCCTATACAGCAGAGGTCATGACGTGTATAATATTAATATAATAACAATATTATTAAATATTACTATAACATATATACACATATAAACTATATTATAATATTATTATGTATATGTACACGCCGGATGAGGTCGACCGCCGCGATTATTACGATTGTTATAATATAATTTTTTTACGAAACAATGCGCGATAGCAGGCGATGATCCGTATCTCAACCGTTTATAGATTTCGGCGTACACGACTTAAACATGTTATTATATATATTAATATAAACATACTCACACACACACACACAAAATACACGTAATAATATCCTACAAGCGTATTTTAATGTATCACGTGTACCTATTATATGTATATATTATATATATGGGGTGATATATTTAATGTAAAACACTAACATAAACTGACAAGACACTGACGCTTTTGAGAATATTATATCTTTTGCATAAAGTCATAAAAAACAAATTTAGGACTATTAGTTTATTAGTTAAAGAGACCCGTCATTTTGCGGGGTACCCCAGCTGTTGTACCGCACTCCTGTTCCGATCATCAATACATATAATAACTGATAAACTAATCGTCAAAAACTCAATTTGTATGTATCGAAGTACTCCAAAAACGTATTCTGCGTTGTAATAAGGAATTAAAAATGCGAGTTGTCGTTGAAAAAAAATAAAAAGTATATAAAATTATTTAAAAAAAAAAAAATAGTAAAAAATACAATTGTTTGTAGAAAAGTTTCGTTTTTTAACGACATAAAATTATGTAAAAAAATATTTTCAAAAAACGTTTACAGCTTTAGAACCAACAGCGCATGTCTCGTGTTAAAAATGGGTCACCCGGTATATTGTACACGCATACGTACGAGCGACACGACGGCGACGACTCGCGGACAGTGCGCGCTCACACACTGCTGCGGCACCGCACCCTCGCGGAGCATTCCCACGGCCCATTCATGTACATAGGTGTACGCCATGCACACATCGCTGACGAGCCGCGAGGCTGAAACAATATTATTATTATTATTATTTCGTTTTTATTCATTTTATTTTTCTCCGTCCATCTGTCTCTCTCGGTTTTAATTAATTCCGTGCCCGCACTTTGAACCTTATGCGCTGCCCGCGCGCAGTCCACCACCGCCGACTTGAAACCACGACCATCAGTATTATTATTATTATTACTATTAATACATATTAGGTACGTTAATGGTATAATATTATATGTTATCGTAATATCAGATTGTACATGGTGGTTTTTTGATGCAAGCTCGATCGCTATTATTTTTCCGTACGAATCATAGAGTTGATGTTTTTTTTTTTTTTTTTTTGAACGTTTTGATGTACTGTAAGTCTGTAATCATGATATGGACGAGTACAATAAAATAATATATATTTTAGTAGTAGATATTCAATTTTATTTGAGCGACGACAATTTGCGATAAAGTTTTTTACCGTAATTTTTATTTTTTTTAGTCCAACGATCAAATATAATATCGGGCGGTGGTCGTTTAACGAAGGTAAAAATTTAGACCAAAAAATTAATATTTTGTTTGGGTGACTATTGTTTACACTAGTATGAACATACGCATTGTTTAAAATGGGATTGTTTCTTTTTTTATCATCATGTCCTTTTATCCCGACAAACTTTAAATGGTACGTTTATGTTCCGTTTTTAGAAGAAAGTCCCCTACTGATCGTTAGTGATCATAAAATAAAATTTAAATTATTATTGAAATCAACTATTACACAAAAACCCGGAAGTTGTAGTATGTACTTTTTCCGGATTGTCTAAAAAACGGTGAATATAGCTATTGATTATATAATATGAAAAATATGAATTTAAAAATATTTCATGAAAACGATACGTTTATAACACCTCAGATATTTACTTATGAACTTGTTAGTTATTCCACTTCCATCTACGGAAATCTCGGGAAATTTTGAACTCGATGTCCCGATTGTGGTTAAAAAAACCTAAAAATATTTATCTTCTATACACACTTATAACAGACCTTATTTTTAATCACTACTAAATACCGCTACTTTAATACTTACTAATTATTGAGCTACCAATGTTGAATAGAATACATATTTTGTTCCTCTTAAAAATGGCCTCACCTAGTATACTGCAATTTCCTCACTGTCATCATCACCTATAACTGTCATAACCTAACTCTTCTTTGGCCAAAGGAAAAAAAATCCTATTAAGTATTTAATCTATTTATGTAGCCCCGTGTATGTCATGATGTAGAAGAAGATTATATTACTGATAGTTACATTTAATTGGTTACATTGATTTCCATGTCAATTATTTTATATTTTTCATATAATTTGAAGTATTATGATAATAATAGTACATTTATAAAGAAAAAAATGTTTTCTATTTTTTAATAACGTTTTTTTCAAAAAAATTTAACTAAAGTGCATCTAAATATATTTTTAATGTCACCATAATTATATCGAGCAGGATATAATTTTAAAAATGTCGATGTAGAAAATAATATACATTATATGGTATATAGGTATTAAATATTTAATTAATGATGTTTTATCAATATGCGCTTAAAGATAAGGTGATCAGTGTAGGGGACCGCAACCAAAAACTGACTTGGAAAATCAGTGCTCGCCTATCTATAATTATAGCAGTTTAAAATATTTAAATGGATCACGATGTTCACATATAGGTCGATACTATATATAACAGGGATTCGCATCCAGCCCGCATATCTTTTTTATCTGGCTCGTGCTACGTTTTCTAATATGAAGCATATAAAATCAAAACAAATAAATCGTCTTACAGATGAAACATTAGGTCATCTACTCCGTGTTTCCACTTACGGAATAGAAGTTGATTTTGCTGCGTTATCATTTACAGTTACCCAAAACTCACATTAAACAAGTTGTAACAATTAAACAAAATAAATGTTTACTATAAATAAATATTTTTAACGACTTTTTTTTTTTTTGCTTTCTATGCTCGTACCTACTAAATTTTATAATTCTAATTTTGATTGAATTCTAAATTGGCTGTCTAGTGACTTTGAGTTGCCCATCCCGGCTCTATAACGCGTCGTTCGCGGATTTCGTCCGTACTCGGACAAATAATAAATAATAACAACAATAAATATTTTTTAAATATTTTGTAAATAAATATTCCTGTTACAATATTACCAATATTAATATATATTACACTAAAACGAAGCGGATTAATTGCGTTATACCTATGTACATGTATGATATATATATATATACGCGCACGTGATATTATTATAATATACAATATTATGTAGTGTGAGTATACATATTATTTTAATTATTGTTTTAATACGCGGCATTGCTCGCGCACATATGTTATAATATACGCAACAACCTACCAGTACCACATTCGACCAACCTGCATCGCATCGACCTACCTGTGTTCGGTGACGGGTGGAAGGGAGGAAGACGAAATAAAAAAAAAAAATCTGTATTAATCACGTAGTTTAATTAGTGTCGGACGACGAGTGAAAAATAATAATATAACAGTAATGACGGGACCCCCCTCCCCGCCCACACTTATCCAGCACACTCGACACACTCGAAACTTCAAAACCCTCCCGCCCGACCAGCACGCGCGCACCTCCGCCCTTATAGACGCGTTCGCGTACCTATTATACCTAAATTCCAATTATATATTTTATTCGTTAATTTGCACGCCTCGAGAGGCTACCTGCGTACATGTACGTAAGTAAATTACTCACATACACACGTATTATTATAATGTGTGGTGGAAATCGTGTGATGGTGTGGGAGTTGCAGCCGTATGGGTATATAGGTATGTTATTATTATTATTATTATGCACAACCTTGGCGGCGGTTGTTTTCGGTCTTCAAGAGACGTGAATTATGAGCTCGACAAGTGTCCGACGACGATGGCGTTTAAACACGTCCTCCGTGCGTTTTGGCGGGTCAGATTGAAACGCGTTAAAAACAAATCGCATTAGTTTTAATAATTATCGTATGGATGTAACGCATTGTGTTTTAGTGGCTGGTACCACATTGATTCCCGAGCTCTTATCCATATTGCAGCACTGGCCGATTCCTGGTTCCTGTTTCAAAATAATCATTTTGACAGTCTTAAATTTTAAATTCAACTAATTTATTATTATTGTCGTTGTTGCATACTTCTGAGTTTTCGTTCCTAAGCCTGGGGACAGAAATGTGTCTACTAAGCAGGCCATTTTACTACGAAAAGTGGGAACCAACTCTCCCACTATATTGAAATATATCACATATTTGTAAACAGTAACCAATTCAGCTCACCTAAATGAAATCCATTTTTTTAAAACGGGAACCAATTTATAAACCTACAACTGTTTTAAAATCATGTTTTGTTATTATTATTTTATATGTTTACTCCAATACAAGCCACTGTATATTATCAACTATTGGGTGCAAACATGTATCTCTCAAATAAATAAATGAAATAAATTATTATGGTGTTTGCGCACAGTGTTTTAAGTGCTTCACTAACGCATGTAACACAATAATAATGTCAATAGAAAAGTCCTTCGTTATTAGACGTAAAAAATAAGTATCTATGTACAGTTGCATAACCTGTGAGGGAGGACAAAGGGGCTGTGCGATGAGAAAGAAATATTGACCACTTTTATAAAAAAAATCTACTATAAAAGAATGAATGTTTTTAAATTGGATTTGAACACAATAATTATATAATATTATAAGTAGTTACTTCAAAGAGATAAAAGTTGTTTGTAGTAATAAATAAATATAGATAAAAAGTTGTTAAAAACGTTATTTATTTCAATAGGATGTATTTAATGCTATTATTATATAGGCATCTGGTCATATAATAATACAAGTATAAAAGTTATCTCTAGTGAAAAACAATACAAATTTAATAAGGTTTTTTTTATTCGCCCTCCTCTTTTATAGAAATCCTGGCTGGGAAACTGCAGCCTACGAATGCCGATAATATCGTCTGTCTTCGTTGTCTTTGGGAGATGCGCCTTATGGCAGTCTTCCTTGCCGCCCGCGATGTAATATTATTATTATAATATTTATGTAACACGTTTATCGTCGTCCGGCGCTCAATTCTCCGAATAAATCGCGTAGGTACAGAGCATTATTATTATTAAAAATATTATTAAATAACGCGCGCACGTCGTCGTAAATTTCACGCGTAAACACATATTATTTACTTATATTTGGCCGATCGTTAAAAACAACAACAAAAAAATACCTTTACCTCTCCGCATTATTATCATCATCATATTATTTAATATCGTTATAATATACATATACGCGCGAAAGGATCTGCTGAAGTACCGCGTACGTAAATAATATGCGTCGCTGCAGTTTACTGCAGCACGTCATTATAATAATATATAATATTGCGAGTATGCAGACCGCGGGGCGACCGGAGGTAAAAATAATTAAGTTCAATAAATTGAAAAAATGAAGAACGGATGGCGTCCGAGGAACGAAACAGGAAACATAAAAATCGACGATTTTTCTGTCATATAATATTATTAATAATAATAATCTCACATATACAGGGTGTAACTGCAGAAAGACCTAATAAATGAAAAATAAAATGTACATCTACTGGTTAAGATATATCAAAAAAATTATAAAAATTGTACGGATAGTAAATAATTTAAGATTTATTTAAGTATGTCTGAACACTCCAAAAAAAGAATATTTTGAAAAAAAGTTATTACGTTTAAAATTAGTTTAGAATACTGCAACGTGGTCGGGGGAACCTTGTCACGATATTAGTTATCCAGGGAAGGATTTCTATTCCTTATGGATAAGATTTCCGTAGCTGGGAGTTAGAGCACTTATTAATGAGGTATTTATCAATAAAAGATACGTTTGGTTTTTATATCTCGTATAATTATTATATATTAGAAGGTATTTTACTTATCTTTAAGATAGCTGTTGTGTGTAAGTATAGGCGAGTTCGCTCCTGTCGGTGGTGTCTGTCGAACTAACTATATTATACATTGTGTGTGCTGGCCATAGGCCTTACAATTATGTGTGTG
>JACXSJ010002340.1:0-18508 GCA_014851325.1 Pentalonia nigronervosa | reverse complement strand
TTAAAAAAAAAATTGTGGTATTTTAAAAAAAATTATAAAAATAAACTTCTTGACTTAAATAAACGTTTTTAACATCTATGTTCTTCTAAAATTTGGCAAAAATATTTTTATAACGTTTAAAAATTTTTATTTTTGGTATTAGAAATAAAAAATAAAAAATTACATATCTATTGTATTTGTAAAGCAAGCCTCTATAAATTATATATAAAAACAAATTTACAAATATTTACTAAAAAAAGTTGCTTTTTTTTTTGTCGGGTCATCTTATGACATCTTGTATATTACTAGTGGCTTGACTCAGTCGCTGACAGTAAATATCGAAGTCGGAGACAATATCGTTAAATTTATATAAGACCTGCCTGTTAGTGTCACACACTCGCACGCCTACGGTTAATCAAAATTCAAAAGTTTGAGAAAATGATGAGGATTGATGTTTGGTGTTATCACGCGGACATGTAGAATGTTGGTAGTAGTGATTTAGTGGTTAAACGCTTTGACAATATCGTAGAAGGCGGGAATGCTTTTGAAAGTCGAAGCTGAGTATCTAGCTATATATCATGACCCATGTAAATTGGTAACTGAACGGACTGGATACGGTTCCTCGAAATCTGTCCGGTACTTTTTCGCATGTAAAAAAGTGTATAGAAGCGAAAGGCTGTATTTTGAGTATCTAACAAGTCAGTCACTTCAAGTGAAAATCGATTTTTCGTGCAACGTAATACTACGTCGGATCGCAGACCATGAGTAAGCAGCATATCAGGTAGATAATTCACCTGCGGTGGATAGTGGACTAAGTAATGTTTGGTAATACGAGGAATTGTTAATAGGTAATAATCGTTGGTAACGTTTGGTTATGTCAAATAACATTTGGTAACCTTTATTAACGTATGCTAACGTTTGTTAATCGCAGGTAACAACGGACCGGATGGTAACCGCGAACACAATCAAACCTAGACGCCCATCATTTTGGTCCTGTACTAAAAAAATCGAACGTAGCCCATCAGGCTCTTATTTTTCTTAAATGGTTCCCGTCTTTCATAAAGGTCAATTCCCAAACGGCTCCTATCAAAAAAGGTTTTACGAACAAGTAAATTTCCAAATGGCTCAGGTTTTTTACAACACAAATTCCTTCCCATTTCATACAGATTTAGGACTGTCTCAAAAGAGATATGTTTAAAAATATGTATCGGACTGTATACTATAAGTAAATTATAAAAATTATATAAAAAATCGTATTTAATGAATTATATTTAGTTAAAATAATATTAAAATTTGACGTTAAAAAATAAAAAAAATTTTAAAAATTTATGTAAATGTAAAAATATAAAAATCATATATTAGGTAAATTGTTTAGGCACATTTTTGTTATATACTCCATACGTGTTAATACATTTGATGTAAATTCGTCAATGATGTTTCCAATGAGCTACTATTTTTATTTCGATTTAGGTGTATTGACATGACTTTGAGCTTTAATTTTCGTCTCGAATTGTATTTTAGTCAGTATATCAATAACCTTAAAAATGTCAAGATAAGCAGAATTGAATTCGCTATTGAATTTGTGGTGGTGGTGGAGCGATTCATAGCCATTTATGGTCAATGAAAGGAAAGATAAACACTCAACCCACATTTCAGGAGAAAATCGATTATTTGACATAATATAATTTTCAAAAATATAGTCAAACACTTTGTTTATTTTGTCGTCTGTCGGTTTGACAGCCATTAAATCGTTTGTGAAACAATTCAAGACTTCTGACAGTTATAAGTAAGGAAGGCCAGATAAATGTTTAAACGCTCTTCCATTTTCAGAATTTTTATCTCTAATTTCTGACGCAAATCCCACTGACTCAATACTCCGCTACCAACTTTGACCCAAATGAAATCTACATCCCTTTATGTTTACCGATGGCCATGTTTCTTGTACTGTAGAGTGAAAAGTGTCTTTAAAATCTGGAGTTTACCTTTTCGCAAAACCTTTTTTGATAGGAGCTTTTTGGAAATTTACCTGTTCATAAAACTTTTTTCGACGAGAGCCGTTTAGGATTCGACCAAAAAATCATATATTGTACATTTATGTTGTATGTAGTGCCGGGAAACTGCTTTGTGAACGCTACTATAAAGTTTATATACCGTACTATTTTAGTTGAATAATTCAATATTGGTTTCTATGTATTAGCAAACGCCAAAACGCTATTAAAACTTACTATAGCATTTAAAAATTGTAACTACTTATATGTATTTTCGGTTTTTTTTTTTACTGGTTTAGGAACAATTTATATTAGGGACCATGTATTGAATTTTAAGGTTTTTGGCCGAGGAACCAAAATTATGATCAACATACGAAAATAAACTAAACTAAAAGCAATAATTTAATTGTCTTTAAATAGATAGCAGAAAAAAAGTACAAATATTTTGAAAATTAGAGTATTTAAAAAATAAAACTGATATAAAATATATTTTGTGAACATTTAAAGTTGCTACGGTCAATCATTTTTGAATTACAAAAATATCAATTTCGTCAAAAAACTGTCGTTTTATAAATATTCTTGCTGTTGTTTTGTAAGATATTCATGGTTGGTATAAAAAATACTAAACATTTCATTTTTTGACACAAAAAGTATCAACTGGATCATAATTTGATACCAAAAATCACCCTCAATATAACCTCAACTAACGCTTATTATATTACATATTATATATTCTGTAAATTATAATTATATAAAAAAGTATATTATTTAGCACTCAGCAGAGCATGAGATGGAACCGTATTTAGGACTTGCGGTGCTTAAATTGTAGATTGATATAGACATTGACTATATCGAACAATAATTCTATATAGTGCACTGATTGATGCGTATAGAAAAAGTTTGAAATATATTGGATTGATTCGTCGTTTTTCTTAAACAGGAGGATATACAGTATATATAGTAATGTTTTTTTGTTTTTATTATGCATTATAATTTTAATTATACTTAGTTGAATAGATATATGTATATCATTAATAAACTATAATATAAAAATAATTTAAAAACTCTATTATCATAATTTGATAACAGAAACCTTTTTGCAAAACTATATTTAGAAAAAATGTTTAAATCTTCAATTTCAAGGATAGTTTCTGGTATAGCGAATTGAATCTAGTTGGCCGTTTAATGTATTTTAAATCTAATGGTCTTGAGCAAAAGGAATACTGAGTAGGAGGCAGAGCACTACCTAGTATAAACATATTATACTAATAATCAATAATATAAATATTTTGTTTTCTGCAACATTTGATTCAACCTATACCATATTGTGAAATAAACTTAAAATAAAGTAATATAAATAGGTATAATAACAAAAAATATTCGAAATAAAATCAGCCAACTGACAGACCGTCTCTGATCAGAGTCGTTTGTCACATACAATGATTTATCACATCCGTCGCATTGATTTACTCAATGACGACAGGTAGGTACATCTAGGTACTGTTACATTAGAGCGGCTACCTACTTACCCACTTTTTTTTTTTAATTTAAGATTAATTTTTATTTTTCATACGAATGAAATATTTTAGGAACATAAATTGCATGAAATGTTAAAACCTTTTAATACCTAATACGAGCCCTAAGACATGTACGCATTTGACTTTTAGTACAGTCATATAATATGAAGAAAGAAATGTTGACACATTCCAATCATATATGTTAAACAATGAATACATTTTTCTTCAAATCTTTGCATATGTATATAGGTCGAAGATTGAACGGTTAACTCCCTAAAAGGGTTTAGGTACTTCTCGAAGACTACCACATCTCTTAAGTAAAATATGGGTTTATAATAACTGCAAGACTGCTATGGATATCAATCGTGCGTTAGACAAAAACTTCAAATTTACAAATAAACAGATTTGTAGTTAGTATGTTTTTAGGCTTAGAGAAAAATAAACAATTACTAAAAAACTGTTTAAAAAATCTGGAACTTAACAAATGCAGACCGGTGAACTGAATTCTAAGGCTGTACATTAACGTGTTAATAAGTTAAAGTTAAGTTAACTTTTTAACTTGATAAGTTAATATTAACTTAAAGAGTACAAAGAATTAACATTTAATTAACTAGAGTTAATTTTAGGCTTAAACAAGTTAAGTTGATCTCAATTATATAATCTGTAATCATGAATGTAGTATATACAAAAGATTACTAAGTGGTTTTTTTTTTTGTAGTCCAGAAAATAACACCAGGATTCTTCTTAGAAATAAAAAGTCCACTACATACTTCTAGATTCTAGTAAAATTTACCTCAAGATTGTCTTTTTCCATAATAATAATCCTAATTTCTACTATGAAATAATTACTAATGATATGTTAAACATATTATATGAGTTCTAATTAAATCATTGTAATTACCAATTACAATGGTAACATTAATAATTATAGTTAACTTAATTTGGTAAAAATGAATTTTCTGATACACATTTTATAAGTTATAAATGTATATCAACAAATTAATTATTGGTACTTTTTGGAACATATAAAAGAAAAATAGTTCTTTGTCTTATACAAATAACTTTAGGTATTTTTTTAATTTTACCTATATGAAAACGGGAAACTTATTTTTATCTTTAACTTATACTTCACTTGAGTTAAGAAGTTAATATTAACTTTTGTTTAACTTTTAATCATTACTCTAATTTAAATTAACTTAACTAGGTTAAAAAATATCATTAATTTGCCCAGCCTTACTGAATCCATTATCCAATGGTCAGCGTTGCCGTCCATATAATATTATATAATATCATAGCATAATAATAAAATATAATTTAATGTACATTTCAGTATAATGTTAACATTACTTTACAGATGAGATTATGATAAATCGTACAAAATAAATAATAATTCTAAAATATAATAATATGATATATTGCAACGAAGTGTGGTAATGGATTTATTTTGTTTGCAGGCTCGCGGTAAGGTACGCGACTTTTAATGTATTTGCGGTTATTATATATACGAATACCTTATGTATATGTACCATTTTCGTGTCGAAACGTATACATAATATTAATCATATAATGCGTCCGTAAGTGCACTGCTGCACACTATAATAGTATAATGCACTATGCGCAGTGTATGCTGTATAGGTATACACGAGCACAACACAATAATAATATATTACAACTTGCGACGACGACAGCCGCGGAGATACGCGCCTCGTCTCGGAAGTATTCCGTTTTCGTGTCAGTAGGGTAAAGATTATCTCAGCTGCAGTCACACGGGTTTTACGTTCCTATAATATTATTATAATGTCGCCACGGCGCCTATTATAACCTAACCAACCAACTAACCGACCCGCCGCCGTTTGCCGCGTACGAAATGGGTAAAATATATTAATATTTTTGTGTTTTTCATTTAATTAAACACAAAAAAAATAATAATAATAATAATAAAAGTAAACGATTTTATATAATTATTCACTTTTATTTATTAGAATCAAAACATAACATATTTAATTATTTGCACGATCTTGTGCTCATTAGTAAAACAAAACAAACAAGTACTGGTGGACGACTGTTCACCACTCAGTACTAGAGAGCCTTGATAATAAAAAGAGTGGCAAAGTCGGTGAACGTTTTCTATTGACTGGCTGTTATCATTGATTATAGATGCCATTAATCGTCGAAATACAGTTTTCATTTTAACAGTTTACTCATGTTTATACTTTATGCATTAGTTTATTTGTTGAAATTGTTCAATATTAATTAATTTTAATAATTTATTACGTTTTTTAGTTTTTATTAAAATTATTCTTAACTTTTTTGAAATATAATTTCTGTGACAAGTATATACATTGAAAAATAAGTATATAAAAATTGTATAATATTTGGTAATCAAGTTCTAAAAACTTTACATAAATAAAAAATTTATATAGGTATATAATATTATACTTAGACTATTTACAAATCATACGCTAAAATATAATCTGTATATATAAAACAGTAAGCTGATTGACTGATCTATCAACGCACAGCTCAAACCATTGGACGGATTGGACTGAAATTTGGCATACAAATAACTATTATGGCGTAGGCATCCGCTGAGAAAGGATTTTTCGAAATTTTGATTTTAAAAGGTTGAAATCGGTAAAAATATTTTTTTACATGTAATTTGTATATCTATAATAATAAATAGAATTAATTAATTAATTCTATCTATTTATAATAGTTATTATAAAATAAAGATAATAACAATAGCAGTCGACCGATTACGGGAAATACGGTACGGCAAGGCGGCCAAAGGATTTCCATCTACCTGTACCATGACCTTTTTTTTGTGTGTGTATTTTAATAAAATAAACACGTGTAGATATAAATTGTTCCATGGCTATAGTATTATTTATGAATTGTATAGCTCAATTATAAAAATCTTAAATATGGCTTACCTCAGCCAAGCAAATCTCAACAATTTGATAATAGAGAGTATCTCAAGGAAACAAGTTATGACTTAGTAACCTTAGAAGACGCTGTAAAAAACAATGAAAAATCTTTGAATGACGAACAAAAGTTTGCTTACAATCAAATTATTACAAGTGTTAATAATAATGAGGGTCTAATATTCTTTTTAGATGCTCTAGGTGGAACTGGAAAAACTTTCTTAATCAATTTGATTTTAGTGAAAGTTAGAAGTACTCGCGACATTGCCTTAGCTGTAGCATCTTCTGGAATCGCAGCTACACTGCTCGAGAGTGGTCGAACGGCCCATGCTACCTTCAAATTACCACTCAATCTAACAACTTCGGTCACTCCCTTTTGTAATATATCAAAACAAGGTAATTTTGCGGAAGTTTTAAAAGATACAAAAATAATAGTGTGGGACGAAATTACAATGGCACATAAGGGTAGTGTTGAAGCTTTAAATAGATCTCTAAAGGATATAAGAGGAAATAAAAGCTTAATGGGTGGTGTAACGGTTTTACTGGCTGGAGACTTTAGGCAGACTCTACCAGTAATACCAAAAGGGACCAGAACTGATGAAGTCAAGTCATGTCTTAAAAGATCTACTTTATGGCCTCAGATTAATATACTCAAACTGTCAAAAAATATGAGGGTATATTTGGAAGAGGAAAAGTTTGCTGGTAGATTTGCAGATCTTTTATTTAAAATTGGCAATGTTGATTATCCATCGTTTGATGAAATGATAACTATCCCAGAAAATTTGTGCACAGTTGTAACTACAGTTCAATATTTAATATCAAAAATTTATCCAGATATTGCTCATATTCATGATAAGCCTATGGAATGGTTGTGTGAACGTGCTATACTCACTCCAAAAAATGACCAAGCGGCGGCTATCGATGATACACTGTTGATGTCTTTTGAAGGGAAAGAAAAATTATATACTTCGATAGATACGATGGTCATCATAGACGATGCAACTAATTATCCGGTTGAATTTTTAAATTCATTGAAACCACCAGGTATGCCATATCATAGGCTTATTCTGCGTATGGGCACACCTATTATGTTGTTGCCAAACATGAAACCACCTAAACTGTGCAATGGGACCAGGCTTAAAGTCAAAGTTTTACATCGCAATATAGTAGAAGCCACAATTTTAACTGGATGTGGGAAAGGGAAAACTGTGTTTGTACCACGAATCCCTTTAATTCCGAATGATCATCCGATCGAATTTAAACGATTACAGTTTCCCCTCAAAGTCTGTTTTGCAATGACTATAAACAACTCTCAAGGCCAAACTCTCAAATTTGTAGGAATAGATTTGCGAGAAAACTGTTTTTCACATGGGCAGTTCTACGTAGCTTGCTCACGCATAAGCTCACCCAATAGCTTGGTGATTTTGTCGTCTACTAATAGATCAGTGAAGAACATTGTCTACAAAGAAGTTTTGTAGATAATATTTTGAAAAACTATCAGTAAAACGTTTATTTTGAACCTTCGGTGCTAAAATTTATCGTGAACAAAACTTCGACCGCCAAAAGCTATAACTTATAGAATAGGTTATGATATTAATTATTATCTTAAAAACTAAATTAATATGTATAAAATATTATTTCAAAAATCTTAATTAATTTAAATTTCTATAGATTAAACAAAATTTAATCTTGCGAGGTTACATACATTTATATACTTAAACCCGCAACGACGGGTAATTCAGCTAGTTTTGTATATATCTAAGTATACTATTAATTGTTTACAGGTTCATTTTAATGAAAACCGGTGGGAAAGAATAAGAGAAGATAGGAAAAAAAATTTAAAAGTACAGCTGTACCTTCAATTTTTTTTTTTATAAAATGCCACCTAACCCTCTTAGAAAATCTCCCAAAAAAGCTTATTAAACTTAACTCCTACTCCTTTGAAACGTTCCAAGCTTATAGTTTAAAACATAATTATTGTTCAATAAAACAGTTGACTTTTGATAAACCAGATTCATTCTTGAAAAATGATGCTGTTATTGAAATTAATAATTATTATTTATTAAATAATTAATTTTAGAAATAAAACTACTAATAATAATGATTGCTCAAAAGAAGATTTATTAAAACAAATACACACATTAAACAACACATTATTAAAGAGAACAATATTAATCAGAACATTGCATAAAAAATAAATGATAATATTAAAACAAGAAATAAAATAGCCATCAAAAATAAAAAGTCAGTTGCCATTTCTAGAAAAAAAAAAATTCTTAATTAAAAATCAGATTTTATCCCTCAACTTTAAAAATACCAAAGGGTAGAAAGAGAAAGCTTATTCAACTGGAGTAGCATACTTTCAATAAAAATGTGTTCAAACATAAAAATCCAGTTTCTATCTATAGTACTCATGTTATGAAAACCTATTATATTTGGATTTACAATATTAAAGAAGAACAACACATTATTATATTGGTGATTACATTATTTAATTATAAAAATATATACTTACATCAATTATGCCAATTTAATGTTTATCAGAAAACATTATTTTATCATAATTATTTATAAATTTTAAGTAAACAATATATTTCAAATAATTTTAATTGATTATCCTAAAAAAGTATTTAATGGAAAGTATTCAATATATTAAAATTGTTTTAAAATTCACTTAAATAATTTTGATAAACAGTATTTAAAATATGTTCCCATTCAATACTTAAAAAAGTATTTAAATACCAATACTCAAATACTTTACAACACTGGCTGTAGTAAAGTTTTGAGCTAAAAAAATTAGTGTAATGCCCTTAGCTGAAGTGTTTATATTTAGAAAAAAGGTGGGAAATGTTTTGACGATTAATGGCTGCTATCACACCAGTTGCCCATTCTCTTTATTATAAAGACTCTACTCAGTATGGTTCATTCAATGTCACCAATACCACAATTATTATGTGGGTAGTCTGCGTAGATGATGATAAAAAACAATAATATTGTATGATAATAATATGTCTAGTCGGCCGTGATCAATAATATATTAAGGTGGCCAGAAAAAGATAAAAGCTAAGATACATATTACAACATTATTATATTCCGTGGTACTACATACCGCATAGTATAAGTAATCACAACTTATTGTGCGACGAGATTTTATTTCCCCGTTCAATTGTATATCCTTCGACAAATTTTGAGTTTGCATAATACATCATGCTATGCCATGATAATGATGATAGTAAGAATATTATAAATTATATTATAACGAACGATTTGCAGCCATCCCTAAAACGTTACCAGCTCAAAATAATATTAAGTATATATGATAGTTTTCCGCAGACCAACGACCGATCGATTTTCAGAGATTTTCATTTCATATTTAAAATTACTTTAACTGTATTTAAAATTAATTTTTACTTGATATATAAGGTTTTCTGCCAGTTTCTTAAACGCAGACCTAAAATAAATTGTCTATTTTTTCTTTACGAGTACATCGAACCAGAACGTAATGCATTAGCTTTATAATTCTGAACTATAATAAAATAATGTTTAAATGTATAAATTAATAATAAACAATAATTAAATAATACGTTTGAAGTAATCTAAATATAAATTATTGAAATCAATAAAATGATTCTTTAAAATGAAGCTTTAGTAATATAAAGAATAGCATATTAACATTATATAGTTAGTTATGTATTCAGTAACATTACATCAAAATAAAAAACATGGCAATAAAATTAATCTTATAATTTATTAAATTTTTGAGTGTAATATCCATAAAATCTAATAGTTTATAAGTGGCCCAAAATTGTAAAAAAAATATTGAAAATTATATGTCCGTTAATATAGAAGGTACTTACTAAATCGCGTATTTGGTGTAGGTACATTTTAGAGCTTGCAGAGAATCATTTATTTTCAGAATCACGAAAAATAACCATATTTGAATTGGACAAAATCCACTGTTTTCCTTATCATTTATCGATAGTTAGATAACATTCGTATTAATCGAACATATTCAAAAATCGAAAAATGAGTTCTCAAAAGTAGGTATTAATTAGATGAAAAACTGGATATATCAGTGTCGTACACCTATCTTTCGATGGTACACTTCTACCTAATTTTAAGAACTCAAACGACAAATACACATATATCAATTGAATCAAGTCTTCGTAAGTCTTCGTACATTTGTTTACAGAGAAATTAAATAAATAATAAACATTACATTTCAGTGTTGAACCGCTATAGCTCCCTCATATGGTAGGTTAAATTTTGTACCGAGTTGCATACAAAAATAATTGATTTAATGATTCACTAAAATTTAACTGACCATTTTGGCGAGCCACTAAATTATGTTTAAGTGACCGTTGCTCACTTTTACATTGATTAGTAGTTGCGTTTATGCAGCCGACCATTAATGTTGTTTTCGTGTACAATATCACTCGTAATAATATGTTATAATATAGACACCTGCCTAAGAATTGTTTATTTTATAATTATATTTATAAAAGATTGTATAATATGTAATATTTCTACTAATCATAATAGTATGAATAATACAATATTTACATATTGTGCAATGCAACCGCAACCCTATAACTAAACCAAACAGTTTCTTGTTGAGTCTCTATGTAGTTAACAAACAGACAGACAGACAGATATCTATTTAGATGTAAAGAGTGCGTGTGACTAGAAAATCAAACCTTAAAAAATCTCATCGCACCCATGGAAACAGTACTATTATTATTTAAATATTATGTTACGCGTATTTTCATGATGGCGGTAAATCGTTTTCAGCGACGACGCGCGACGGCGCGAGTCATCAGCAACACAACCGTCACGCGCGTCCTCCGCTCGTGACGGCCGAAGGGCGAAATTGCCATCCCCCAGCGCCGCCCAAACTAACGAATCGCCGTCGACGTTTCACCCTCCCGGCGAGCCACCAGGGCGCGCTGCGAAAATTGTTTCCGATTCCAAAGGGTGTCGTACACGCGTTTTTTTTTTTTGTTTCGTCGTAAGTTTACTTACAGATATACAATACAGCTGAAAAATCATTCCTATAACGCTGGAGAAAAAACGTTATAGGAGGTACCATGCACACTGAAAAAGTTCGAAATCAAACTAACATTTCGAAACACTTTCGTGCGTGATGTAGAAAAAAAATGAAAAATGTATTTACGAATAACTATTAATATAAAAATAACAATTATTATATTATTATTTTATATTAAGTGCTATTGCCTGTGCACGATAAAAACAAATATAAAATTTAAATACACATGTATTTTTGCTATAAGGAAATGGAATCGGCTAAAATGGATTTTGTAGTTTATATTAATCAAATCAAAAATCTTATTTTGCATTCTTTAACTGTTAGGACGTTTGGATTTGACTTGATTTCATTAATTCATTGTATTAATGATTTTTTTTTTCGTTTTAATAATATTTCTTCTTATTTTTAAAATTTCTTGAGTTTTGATCGATTAAATTTTAAATGTATTGAATAATTCTTTATTTTGGTTATAATTATTGACTCACGTGAATATACACGACGGTCTTAAATAAATCGTCGTCATTATTAATAATGAAACATTTATTTTGTATAATTTTTTTTTTTTTTTTTTGAATAATTGACTCAATGCATATTTTTCTGTTTTTAGTACATAAATGTGATAATTTTAAATCATTTAAGTGTATACAATTCACAACCTTATAGCTAACCAATACGTATAGAATTAGGTATTATATAGTTTTGAGTTTTAGACACGATTTATATATAGATACGCATTTCGGACTGAACTTAGGAATAGCAATTTTCAAAGTTGTTTAGAAATATAAAAATTATAAATGTGCCTGATATTATAATATGTATGATATATAAAATGTATACCTATATATTATCGTTGGTGATATTTCACGATAGTGATTTAAATTATATAAGTATATCTCCGATGAGTCTGTTTTTTTCGCGTTTAAACCGGTATTTCGTGTCAATATTATGGTCGGTATCTTGTTGGATCGATTGCTGTTTCCAATTCAAATTAAATATTTAAAAAAAATAAATAAAAACCAGACGTATATGCACATTAAAATGTAAGTATTATGCTATACCTGTATATTATAATATAGCAGATATATTAACTGGTGTGGAAAAAAACGTAAACGATAAATACGTACGTCGTTTACGATATTTTACCAAAGAAATACCTACCTACAGGATGAGGATGTAAAATCATAATTATAATTCGTATTGAAAACTTTTTGATTAGGTTAAATTGTTAAACTGTGCAAACGAATATTAGACTAGCGTGGACGATAAATGGTAAAAAAAGTAAAAAAAAATTTTATTATTTGTTATTATTAATTTAAATATTGACATTTACCATTATCATTATTGTTATTATAAAATTAATCCATAACGATTAAAACATAACATTTGAAATCATCAAACTTTTTTTCCGTTTATTTGAACTTTTCCCCTCGAACTGTTTAGAGTGTATGGACGCAAGTGGTTTTAAGTTTTCACCTTGCACCCGTTCGAAAGTTCGAAACCAGAATTGATTGAGAAGCGTAAACGAAATTGTTGTACAGTGAATTTGCTACAAGTACATATATAATTAATGGCTATTATAATATTATGATACATGTTCGCGACGTTTAAAATATTATAAGTATTTTTAAGCCTGTATAGAACTCGGGCCACTATGCGGTGATCTAAAATTATATTAATATTATTACGCGAATGCACTTGCGACGACAACGTTGGACGTGTAATGTGTGTGTATATTCGACACGGTGTCAGCAGCAGCATTTTATACGATATTATTATCATTTTAATATTATCGTATTATACCTATACATACCGGTTTGAAAAAAAAAAAAACGTATATCCCGACAGACGTTTTCCCAAATGTGTGTACATTTTAGTGTCTGGTCACGATTTGGTTCGATTTCAAAGTGCCTCTTTGTATCATATTATCGTACACTTTAAATAATTAATAATAAACTCATTATATTATTATATGCACGAGTATATAATAAATGGCTGTAGTAAATATAATATTTTATTATTTATTGATATACGGGCTACTTTCGAAGACCAGACTCGTTGTGTTAGACAATATTAAAATATAATAAAGTACGTATTATAATATTATAATAGGCACATACGTATATATAATATATAGCATTCAATTTTTTATTTTTGGAATTCTGAATGTTCGATTCATGTTTTAATTTCTGATGACGCTTCATCCGAAAAATAAAAAATATAAATAGATATTTACCACAGTAAACTCATCCGACGTTTCGAACAACGAATTGATTCAAAACCGCGATCCTAATTGTTTTCGATCGATATGTAAGTAGTAAATGACATCTACACAGTGTGTAGTACATTCTACTAACGAGTTTTTTTACTGTCACAATATTGTACATTTGTTTGTGGTTATATACAGGAATTAATAACTACCTAGTTAAAAATTTAATTTTTGTTAACTCTTTCACTTATAACTAGTTAGTTAATTTTTTAATAAAAATAATAAATTCAATAGTTACAATGTCCATTGTAATTCAATAATTTTTTTCAATTAGTTTTAAAAAATAACACTTCAGGTTAAACGTTTGATCATGTTTCTACATATTATTGACTGTTACCTGTATGACAGTAGAGGTAGTTAAAACGAATAATTATTCAATTTTTTTTTTTTTTGTTGTTTAATAACGCTGTAATAGATTGTTATTGAACGCAAATATAAATTAAATATTCTCTAGTTAAATAATTTAGTTGACATCATAAGCGTGTAATGTTATTGTTTTAACTATTTACTGCTTATTACAATAGCTAGTGTGTAAATAAAAAGGAATAGTAGAATACATTTTAAACAAAATATTAAGGTGACCATTACCTATTAGTCTTATATTACATTAAAAAAAAGTACTAAAATATTCGCACTACATTTTAATAAGGACCTTCCCCTTAATAACCTCCAATTAATTATTATGGTCAAACATTTACAATTACAATTATATAAATATAGATTAGATTGCAATGATAATTGAATAATGCATCACTTAACATACATAATAATTCATAATATACTGGAAAGCATATTAATCAACCTCTTCAGATGACAAGTACCTAAAATGTATTTTTTAAATGTTTCTATTAGTTATTAATATATATTTATATTATTTAACACAGTTATTTCGTTAGGACAACAAGGTCGAAATGCTTAGATGTCTCAATATTTGATATTATATTATATTAAATAAATATATATCTACACGATTGCTGTTATACGCAGCGAATATACGACGTACAACAATAGTATACAACTTGTATCTCAAGGATACAATTCAGTTTTCAGCTATTCAATAGTTAATATTTTTTTAGTTTTAGATTTTTTTGTACACGTTGATTTAACTTTTTTATTGAGAATTTTGACTATACATTTTATCACGGTCCAGTTTACATGCAGTAATTTTTAGTGCATAGATAATAACATTTTTTAATTCATTGAGTGCAATTTTAAATTTTCATAAAACATAAGTACATCATTTGTAGGTACTTATAGAGGTATATACACATTAAAAAGTTTAAAATATATACTTTTAGTTCTCACAAAGTTGCAAATGAAAATTATGTAGTATTTAATTCTTAAATGTAGTTTGTTAGTTGAATTTGAATTTTATAAATTCGTTTATGGTTTTTGGTTAACTTAATTTATTGTATTCTACTGCATGAGTTGCGAGTCAGATTTCAGTTATAAATATATATTATAATCACATCTGGTCAAAATGAATTACTATTCAATGAGCAGGATATTGTATTATGTTTTAATGATTCTCAATAATTATTATTAAATTTGTGGAAAACACTTTTAAAAAACAAACGTCAAAATAAAATAATTGTCTGATAAATAATGATAGGAATCAAAAGTTTACCGAGTATTATTGTTATTATTATCATTCATTCGAAATTGAATTCGACATTTATAAATCATGAATCACAATTATTCTTCATTACCACATAGGTACATTTATTACAAAAATATGTATTATTTTTAACAAGCTGGTAATTTATCATAAATAGATGCCACTTGTCGCACTTGTATAACATGCGCGTGGAGTATTTATTTATATATACTAATATGGGTTGATATAAAATATAATATTATATAAGGTAACCGATACGGTTTTCTTATACATATATAGTACATACACCAGACAAGAATTCAATATACATAAAAATAATGATGTTTTATGTATACTATATTATAATATTATACTTACACTTATTATAGAATTATGTTACACACACATAAATTAGAGTTTGAGATTTTACTATTTATTTACAAAATAATGTCTATGATAATAATATACGAATATGCAATTTACACGAAACGACGAAATTGTTATAATACTCCAAGTCGCGACGTTATGAGACGCGCGTTTGTCCTGTCTCGTCGTGTGGGGGGTATCTTATTATAATATGTAGGTGTATATGATATTGGTTTTTGTGATCATCAATGTTATTATGTAATAATAATTTAAATTATATAATATTTATAATTTATTTTAATCTCGTTGATTTTGATCGAAAACGACGATGTAGTCGTTGAAAATGAAATAAGAAATTCTAGATTTCTGACCGTTTTTCAACAAGAGCGCTCCCGATATATACGTGCACTTATGAACGAATATTACTAATATTGGTATCCACTAAACAAGATAACGCAAACAAATTTTTCATTTTTGGTCGAATTAAATGCCTAACACGTTTTTAAATATAAAAATATAGGACATACTGAATAGTTTGTGCGGATGCAGGAGCTTCATCCGACTAGAGCCGAAACATTTTGTTAAAAGCCTAAATTAAATTTTATTTAAAAACGAGAAAAAAATTTTTATCGATTTATCGGACCCATCGGGCCACGCCACTGGTTTTACTAACTGCACGTTGATATCCACGTCATGTGTAGGTGTTTACAATACTAGTAAACTTGAGATGCACATTGAATTTGACATTTAAATGAATATGAATAAAATAATAAATATATTTCAAAATTGTATACGTGACTGTGCACAGTTCGGAAATCTCAAATAAGTAATAACTATATAATAATATACTACATTTCATGATATTATTATCTTCAATCGTTGCGATTATTATAAAATCGGAACGCGCCCGCGCGAAATCATCTACATATTAATAAAAAAAAAAAAAAGTACTTATATATATATATACATAAATACATTGTCTGAGAGCTGGGCAGACTCTTACGTAGGTACCATCTTATATAGGTATCGGAACCGGTGTTTGCCGCAACGCGCGGTCGCACACGACGCATCATAATATTTATATAATAATACGATATTATATATTTATTGTTTATTGTTGGTGTATTTTAGTAGGCGAATGAGGAATAAAAATCCGCCGTAGTGCGATAGAAAAACCTGTAAAAAAAAAAAATAAAAACACGAAGGCGAAAACAATTTCGCGTCGGTGGAGTGGCGTCGATCGCGCACCCTAATGGACTCGTAATAGCTCATTACGCGCAACATTACGAACCGTCATCGCCGTCGCCATCCGCGTGTGTATATAAAACGAGGTTTTTATCATTTCTTTTTACTTTGCCACGCAAATCTGCGTCCGATATACAACGCCCGACGATAGTATTATTATATTAATATGATATTTCGCGTTTTATCGCGTTCGTACATCTCTGGGGCGGTTGCGGTATTACCTATAGGTAGGTACTACGCGTTGCCAGTCGTGGTGGTGGTGTACTAACTAGAGGAGGGGCCGCGGTGTGCGTGGATCGGCCCCTCCCCTCATGAGTGTTGGGGGCCTTGTTTTATTTTTAAGTAGGTATATTCACAAATTTTATTATAACCATTTCTGTAAGTAATAATAAAATTGTCAAATTATCATAAAATTAAAAAAATGGATATAACTGTAAAATAAAAACCAAATTGACAAGTTGGAGTATAGCGCTACGCATCGAGATTTTTATTTAAATAAATATTAATCTCTCTATTAATCACAACCATGCGTAAGTACCTATATATATATATATATTAATTATATGATTGAAAACGAATATAATATTATGTTTAGCAACGATCAGAACAATATAATAAATATAGGTACCTACCCCGGTCCCAAACGAATTGTTTCACTTGGAATTCGTATATAGGTAGGTCGTAGATATAACGTTTAGTAAGTTATGCCACTCATCATGCAGTCACGTAGCACGAAGTTTTCAAACTTCAGACTAATTAATATTGGCGTTGTAAAATATTAAAAATCGATATTGGTGGGGATATGTATGTTAATTTTAGTACGTCTCGAATCCACGAATATTAAGTATATGTGTTGACATGTAAACGATAAGAAATAAATGTTTCCTAACCTACAGCCGCCGGTTTTCATTTTCAGTTCGCTCATTAGACAAAGCATAATATTGTACCTATATCATAAAAATGGTCATCACTCATTTATATAATAATAATAATCTGCTCATCTCTGTAATTTTAAAAACCGAATTCAAATATACGAAACGCTATATAGCGACAGAGAGAGGTTTTTATGTGTGTTACGCGAGAAACGATGTAGTATAAAATTATACAGGTAATTAGAAAATAAAATATGTAACTATGTACTTATCTACAAGCATACTCGGAAGTCTCCCGCGGTAAATGTATATGATATATGTCTGTCGTATAGGCCACTACAAACAATATTATTATTACTTATTTATACAAGCTATACACAGTGTATACGATTATTATGATGTTTTCACACATAATATAGGTTCCGGCCGCATCGCAGACGTTTGGATTTTACGCGTTTCCGACATACCTACCCACTACGGCATGTACCATGACTAGGCCCGGGGAAATAAGGATGTCGTCGTCGTTGTCGTCGTTGTAAGTCTCTGCGGGAAAATGGCAGCGCGCATCGTATATAATAACTATATTCGAGTTGAACATATATTATACAATATAGTGTATACACACCGCGTACATACACACATAAATATAAACATGTGTATTGTATGCCTATATTGTACTCGTGTAATACTCAGCCATATACTTGTAC
>JACXSJ010002339.1:15235-48295 GCA_014851325.1 Pentalonia nigronervosa | reverse complement strand
GGAATTCGGTCTTCGGTCACGGAACCATAGGGGGCCCGGGACGGAATTCGGTACCAGCCGCGGACACTCGGGTTATTATCGAAAAGGTAAAAACGGGAAACCGCACTTATAAGGATATTGTCTTTTCCTCTATACCTATTATGATGCGCTTCGCTAATGATGATTTTATAGCTTTATTTTCTGAGCAATTTTTAAATAATAATTATGAAAAACTGTACACATCATCAAACGTGTTGTTATTTTTAAGAGATTTACTTGCAGTGTTTTGTTACTAATTCGGGTATATAAAGCACTTTTTTTATAAGTAAAATAAAAATAATTATAAAAAATTTAAAACTGTACTGTGTACCTACTATTTATATATGTTACGGGCTAGTAGGACATCGGGCATTGTGCACAGTGCCCCGATTTTTGAGAGCAAAATAGGAAATGTTTACTTTGCCCGGGGATTCTCGTATACAATGTCCGGTCAATGTAGGAAAAACGAGATTATTAAAAAGACCATTTTTATATGTTCGAGTTTTGTATGATGCACAGTGCCCGGATTCACCGTTAGATGGCTCGTAACATAATAATAAATAACTATATACTTACCGCAATTGCCGGAATCGCAGTCACTGTTTAGCGAGCTCGTGCCATCGGACTCGGAACCGGACGAGTACTCGTACAGGAAATAATCTCTTGTGTACGGCGGCACGTGATAATGGTGCGCCGCGCCATGATGGTTCAGTTGATAATGATGGTGATGATGATCCATTGTTGAGTTTATATATATATATAGTGATTAGCAGCGAGATGGACGACGTATTACAATATTATAAAGTATATAGTATATTATATAGTTTATATTACGTTTTATGTGTCGTGCACAGTTATAGTTGGCGAGACGTGGCGGAAAAACGATCGAAACCGGGGACGTTGCTGCGGCGACTGCCGCCGAATCAACTTCCAAGTAGCTGGTATTCGATATACCGAGGCGTGCCGATTAAAGGACGAGTAGTCGCGATACCACGCCCATACACCGCCCCAATATACACCCTTCCTACCACCCACATGTAAGTTCGTGACCCTATAACGTGTACCTATGCAGCATAATATGTGTAGTACATACTTATTGCGCCATTCAAAAAATTATTGATAAGAAATTCCAATATTATGGCTACAGCAGTCGACAGGTGTAACTATAAGGTAAATACATGTATACAAGGCGATTCATTTAACATAAAACACTTATTTTATCGAAAAAGATAGTCTTTTTACATGGTTTCAAGTCATTACAAAACAAAATATTTTTGAAGAATTTTTTTTCTTTTTTGAATAACATACAGTTTTATTTTTGTGGAAGCAAAATATTTTTCTTGGCATTTTCAACTGTTTTGATACATAAAAATCGAATTTTAGAGGAGTAATTTGTGATAGTTATAACTAGGGCTAGAAATGTATTGTTCTAAAAAACTACCAAAAATGTCGTAAAAAATGCTTTTATGTTCTGAAGATTTAAAATAGTGCATTTATAAAATGCTCTTAAATTTTTAGTTTTAAATCAAAAAATATTATTTAATTAAATGTAATAAAAGTTTTGCAGAACTACACAATTTCCAATCTTTTACGTGGCTATGAAATACAAAAAAAAAAGTAATTGTTTTCATTTAATTTTCCGATACGAATTTAATCTCGATTTTTATGTCGAAAACATATTGATTAGGTAAAATCTTTAATAGCACGTTATAAAGTTACTTTTTGAAACAAAAATTCAAATTAAAAAAAAACCCAGAGTTTTAGTATTAAATGCCCTAAAAACCCTAAAATGGCTTTTAAAAATAAATAAAATGACCTTAAAAATGAAAATTGTCAAAAAATGCTATAAAATGGAAAATAAACTATTCTTATTCTGATTCAAAAACATATGAAACATATACATTATAAAACGAGCATCGCGAAAAAAATGTAAAATGCATCGAAAGTCCAGCTTTAGTTATAACTTGATAAGTATTTAAAGTTTTGATGAGTGGTGTAGTGAACTAAGATTTTGCGGAGTCACCGTGTACCTATCACACCACTCCGCTCATCAATAGTTATAAATTATAACGTATAAACTATTTGTCCAATATATGATTGTATGTATCGAAATAATTGGAAAGATATTATAGTTTGAAAAATGAAATTAAAAATGTATGTAGTCATTCAAAAAAGTTAAAAATTAAAAAATTATAAGGATAACAAATATGAAAAAGTCTTCTTTTTTTGATTAAAATATGTGTTTTACGTTAAAGGGATCATAGTATATAATTAAGAGTGCTGCTACTGAAACTACTTTTTTTTATTTGTTGTAATAATTAACAGCTGTTATATGATATAATATACATTATTTATATAAGTAGATAATCAATAGATTATATTTGCGTTCTTTACAAAAATGTTGCTGCATATAATATAATTGTGACATAGATATAATGTCCTCGAATGATAAAGCTGAAAAATATAAATTTATATTTATTATATAATATATTAATATAGGTACCTATATTATGAGTATGATGCATATTCTTATAGGAATATAGTTCCGCAATAATCCAAAACAAAATAATAAGAATGCCAATAGATAGTAGATTTAAATTTTTTAATAACCAAATAAACAAATTGATAATAATAATAAAAAAAAAAAAGTAATATTTTCATATAAAAATATATAGTATAATTCACTGCCACTATTATCCAACAATTTATACCTTTATAATATTTCAGATTCTACAAGCGGAGCGATAAATATATTGATTTTACAATGATACCTATATGTTATTTTCATAATTTTTGCGACAAAAATGCTCCAAAATTTACCACGGGTCTATGTTAATTATAGGTAATATGTTACTGTATTGGTTCTTTATAAATCATGACTAATTCCTTTATTTTTGATTCTAGAATATATTTAGTCAATATACGCATAATATTTTATTATTGCAAACTATTTTATTATTTATGTAGGTATTTTCTATAAAGTTATATACCTACTTCAAAAATTTAAATTTAAAATTATTTTAGTAAGTCACAAAGCCAAATAGTTAAACTATTTACCTATATTCTAAAATGTATTTATTGTCCTAGATAAAAGTATCAAACTATATCGATTTAAATTATAAAAGTTAAAAAATTATAAAAAAAGTCTAATCATTATTGTTATGAGATAATACCACATATTTGAATCAATTACATTTGATTTGCTTTTAAAATTCGCATCATATATTATTTTAACAATAAATTAGGTACCTACAATAAAATTAAATTTTCTGTCTAATGAAATTGTTTTATGATTTCTATAACTTGAGTGATAATTTTTTTTTTTTTTAATATATAAAAATAATCTAAATAGTCTAAAAGTTATATATTATTAATTACCGATAAAATTACATTACATTTAATACTGTTTACTTTGCGAATCATATACTTACAATGTTTATTTAATGTGTCCAATATGTTTTGTATGATTTTCAAAATGCGTGTACAACCTATTTAAAGTATGACCAGTTGATGAAAAAGTTCAGTTAAGAATTTAAGATAGACATTCACTCCGCAACATATTTATTATTTTCATTTTAAGTTAAAGTAAAAGTTGAATATTATATCATTTTGAAGCTTTTAACATTTTACAATTAATTTTCATAGCCTATTTATGGGAACAAAATAAAAAATATGCTTAAATTGAACAAGTAAACATAACGTTCATAATAAGTACATTATAAGCATATTTATTTCATAATACCTGCAACTCTATGTATAGCAATTTATGTTAATTAAACATTTTAAATGATTTTGCAAACAATTATTAAGCCTGAGACGTTGTGTCAGTTATCACATCATGATCATATAGATGCCTACTTAGTTATTACCTTTAAGAATTTATGGCTGTACCTATATTATAAATAATCGGAGCCTTTCCTACCTTACAATTTTCACTCAAGTGAAATTTTTGTGATATTGACTAGGCAGTTGTAGCAATGAAAATAAAACAACAGTGGAAATCACCCAGTTCGATTATAAATTTTGAGTTTATCTCGTCATTGAGCACGTATGAGTTACAGTAATAATGGATGTGTTAAATTTGAATGTTCAATGATAAATCATTGAATTCCTACGAAAAACGATTCTGAGCGGAGACGTACTAGACTTTATTTGTAAAGATACTTTATAAAATATTTATATATAACTATTTGTAAACTGTAAGTTGAGCTAATTTTCGCCAAAAGTATTGTTTATATTTTTATAATAACTTATAATAGTGAACAATTATTTTATTGTGTAGAAAATAATAACATACTTATATAGTTATAGTGAAAAGTTTCAAGTCTTATGTACTTAATATTTCATTACAACAAAATAACTAAAATCATTATAGAAACATTTTCTTTTTACTTCATTTAAACATCAAATTTTAGTAGTAAAATTTAAACTTCAAATGCCTATAAAAAATCTGCGCTTCAATAAGTATTTTTTTCTTCTAAAATGCCGTGATGGTCACACAAAATATTATTTCAAAAAATCACACATTTTTGTAAAATCAATACGTTCTTTGTTCCGTTAAAACGTATCATCTCTGATCGAATGAAATTCATACATCTGTGCAAATTGAATGTAATTTGAAGTTATAAAAAATTAGAATACCTATTTAAAAATATCAGAATACGTGTAGTTTAACTATTTGTCCAGGCGTGTACACTACCGCTTGAATTTTAATTTAAATACAAATATGGTAAATAATTTTATACTTTTAAAATTTGAAAACTACACTTACCAAACAAACGTATTTGTTCAACATCGAAGTTTCTTTCTCTCTCCCTCCCACTCTCTCTCTCTCTCTCTCTCTCTCTCCATCCCACTCTCTCTCTCTCTCTCTCTCTCCCTCTCTCTCAATCTCTCTCTCTCTCACTCACTCTCTCTCTCTTTCTACACTATACATTTTGTGTGTTCATAAACAGGTGCTATCTTTCCCAGAGGGGTAACAGCAGAAAACAAATCAATGATTCGCTTGCTGTTCTTAAGCGTTACGTAACGTCATCATAAACAACACTATTCGTAGGAAATATAAGTAAAATGCATTTTGTTATATTTATGTAATTATGAGTAAATTATATAAATTGTAAAATAAAAACAAGCTCTAAAACCATATTAATTAATAAGATTATTTCGTTTTTTATGAGTAAATAGCTTATAATAATTATTTACATAAACAGCTATATAGCCATATAGGCAATGTTTACAAACATACATCATAAATACAATATAAATTTAATTAATATTTTTAAGTGAATTAAAAGTCTTTAAAAATCAAAATACAGACAATTTAAATTTCAACTGAATAAAACTAGTTAATACATTTTTTTTTATGAATTTCGGTTTTAAAAAAAATTCTAAATCAGTGTTAATATACTAGTATTGTACAGTCTGTACTCTTATTACTTCCACTAATTTCATTTAAATTTAATATTTTGTTCATATATCAGAGTATACCTTACCACTATACATAGGTATGTATTGCTATTTTTAAATAAATAAATACGAGTTACTATATATTGTTATTTTATTTAAACTGTAACACGTGCAACCAATTGGGGCACGTGCTAAGCCACGTGCAAGTGCGTGTGGCGAGTTGCTCTTTCAATATTCACACTTTTTCGCCCATTAAATAACATAAACAACGTACATCTACCAGATTTAAAAAAAAAATACTATTACTTTTTAGTATATAAGGATTAGATGGAAATGGTTTAGTCGGTTTAGAGCATGGTTATCCTTATCACACAAGCACGCTGAACTGATTGATTAATATATTATGTATACTGTATAGGTATACATTTATACATTTAATAAATATATTAAGTTAAATTAAATTGATATCTAATACATAATTTAAATAGATGGTCAATTAAAAAAAAAAATATTACCTATTATAAAAAACTTAATACCTTATTTTTTTAAAAATATTTATATGATCATTTAATTACACTTTAATAAAAATATCACATGTTTATGAAACAAAACCAAGGCTATACCCTAGAAATTATATTTTTAATGATAATAGTCTGTCTAATTTGGATACCTTGTATTTCAAAAATTATGTGTTTTTATGTTTAATTATAAGGAAATTAAGTACTCATTACATACTCATACTATTAGATATAAGAATTTAAGTGGGATTGTAATCCCTAAAGTAAGAACCGAATTTAATAAGTTGTATCCACTGTTTGTTTTTTGTAACATTTTTGTATGGTTAGAAATTAATTTACCTGTTTTTGATAATAATTATATTAATTTTAAACACTACATAAATAGTGTAAAATTTAAGGATTTTTTTGTGTAATAATATTGTATAATGTGGACATAAATGAATTGAAAAATATTGTTAATTTAGTTTTATTGTAATATTGAAGTTAAGTGTATGTGATATATAAATTGATTGAAAAATATTGTTAGTTTAGTTTTATTGTATATTTATGTATAGTTGTTTTTAGTTTATTTTTCGTTCTGTTTTGAACCTACTCACACCATAGCCATAATAGGCTTTAGTAAGTAGACCGACATTGTATAATGTTGCATGTAATCTCAATTGTATCAAACATTTGTAATTGGTAAAAATAAAATACCTATATTATTATTATTATGAAATTAAATGTTTGAAAACATTAAAAAATATGCCTATTCATTATACTTATACTATTTAACTAATTTTATTTAAAAATTATATATTAGACTAAAATAAAACACACGAAAATACATATAGGTGACATATAAAATTTATGGATGAACATATATGATTGAAATCTTAAGTCAACATTTCAAAAAACTAAGATCAATAACTGAATAAGTAAAGATATAAGACTTTCAAGGACAAGTCTAAAACTCATTTTAGATTCTAAGCGGAGCAATGAATGTGGTATATTGATTTTACAATGATGTGTGTATAAGTTTTTTTTTCTGTCTGTTATCACCTTTTAGGGCAGTAAAAATGCTTCAATTTTATCCTTTAGCATTTTTTCGTATAGAAAAGTATTTCTAATTGTTACTTTAAAGGGATCAAAAGTAAAAAATTCCCAGTAGTATTCAAAAGCGTCGGGAAAAACAACAAAAAATAAGAAAAAATGGGGATTTTTATGCAAAGCCTGTTTTTGAGAAACTCTATTTTGTGTTTTTTCTCTTTAATTAAGTATTCAGATTCACGGGTTATTAGCTTAAAGTACATTTTAAAATAAAGAAAAGTAAATAGAAATAGAAAGCTACAATTTATGTTACAAATATGTAATATTTATATTACATTTATATAAATGTTATATAGGGTATTTATTAGATTTTTACAATGCTAGAAATTATTTATAAGTTTAATTTTTGTTAAAAGTTCTATGATTTACGTAGTGTTGTTTTCGTTGAGTGCTTTTTCCATGCTCAATAGTATAAAGGGATTGTCCGTGTATTCCAGTGCTTCGTGTAGACTTGAGCAATGTGTTGGACTGAGAAGTCAGCTTGGAAGACTATCGATGCTAGGAATTATTCATAGTTGAGCACTTTTCCTATAAAATCATGCCATTGAAAAATAAACATTCAATCAAATAAATAATGGAAAATTTAGTTGTATAGAATGATGTTGTTTTGAATACTATTGTATGGAATAATTTTCAATCAAAAAATACAATTTTTAGACCAATTATGGAATGGATAATGAAAAATAAAAATAAAAAAAAAAATAAAAATAAAATAAAATAATAAAAAAAAATAAAATAATAAAATAAAATACATGCATTTATTGAAAACTTAAATTTTGAAACAAGTATGTAATGTACCATATATTCTTGAAACATTTAACTTTTGAAACGAAAATGTAATTAAATATATATTTATTAGAAATATAATTTTTGGGAAAAATAATAGCAATGGAATATACATTGAATGGAAAATTCACACAGCGTACAGTGATCTGTTTTATCACGCCTTTTATGCATTTTTTTTTAACCACGGTTTTATTACGATTAAATCAATGGTCCAACCAGAGTTCATATATCATGATTATTTTAGAATTTATAGGAAAAATAATATTAAGAATAATTACATAATAAACTTCTGCGAAATCAGAATTGTTGAGCATTGATGCCCGCGTTGCCACTCATTTGCTATGCTGTGCTCGAGCAAAAAAATCAAAAATATCCCTCGATTTGTTGTGTAAAATTCCCTTGGGTAGGCCTTGGAGTTAAAAAAAAATGCAAAAATTACAAAAAACGACCAAACTCGATAGTCATTTAAAGTAACATAAGTACATATATTATAGTGGACCTCTTCGCCTCCGGCTCTGGTCGCCAAACTCGAGAGTCGAGGTCCCCCATGCGACATTATAAAGTAGAGTTCTGCGCATTCGTACATCTAAACATAAAATCGCAAACTTTGGAAGACTATAACTTCAAAAGTAAGTCTGAGCAACAAATTCTGATTGCATCATCATTTTTAACACGTCGAGCTAAATATGTTTCGATAAGAATAGATCAAATTGACGAGGGAGAATTAAACTGCATTTATACCTATATATATATATTATAATCTATAAAAAAAGGTTATGTTTGTAAGTATGTATTTTTCGTTATTTTAATTTCCAGTTTATTTCAATCGATGTCTGTTCTTAAAAAACTATTTTCAAACCATTTATTTATTCCTAACAATACGTATTTCACATTTATTAATTGTCAAAATAATATGGATTCTAAATAAAATGTTTTCTGTTCATTCAGTTTTCCAATTGTACTTGTTTCAATTAATGTATTTCCCAAACAAAAAAAGTTCCTAAACGTATTTTTTTACATAATTAATTCCAGATAATAAAAATCATTACCAAGTCATTTCCAATTTTATCAGTCCAAATAATAACGTTTCTAAAAAATAATGTCATGGAATCGGTGGTGCTCCATCATTTTGGTATTTTTCGCAAATAGATGGAGGATTTTTGCTGATGAGAAACGAGTGAGTTGCGAAGGAGGGTCCGATTCTGGCTTTTGCCATGACAACTTCCTGTCGTCTGGTGAAGTGGCGAAGAAAGATCCATTTTTTATATTTTTTTTAATAGTGTTGAGTTTATTAAATTGAGTTCCAATAATGTCGCCACATCGCATATATTTTTGTTTGATGGATGATTTGATATTATTCATCAGTAAGTCAATGATTGTTGGATAGGGGATTGTTCTAGTCGCGAGGTCAGCTACCTTACCAACCATCATAATTTTGTTTCTTTGTAGTAACTCAAAAACAAAAAACCGTAAATACATGACATTTTCACAAAATATTCAAAAAAACTTGACATTTTAACACAAGGTCTTCGTAAATAGTTTAAATTGTAACTTAAAAATTAAAAAATATATAAAAACACATTTTTTTTATAAACATTTTATGTTTAAATTTGGACGAAATGAAATATTTAAACGAAGAACAATGATGTTAGTTATTTTGTTGTAATTCAAACACATTATTCGGTAGTATTTAAAATTTTTACATATATTATAAATTTTGTTATAAGTACGCACTGACATTTTAAAAATATTTAGATAAATGTTAAGCTATTCCTTAAATTTTATACAATGAATTTATTCACACTGTTCTATGGTAAATAAAAAATTAATAACAATAATATAATATGATATTATGATAGAATAGTAGGTAGGTACATTATAAGATCACTATTTTGATCATTATTATAGTAAATGTAATATTTTCAGCAAAAATTGAATCAACCTACAGTAATACTAATAATAAAATAAGTCACTTTAATAGACTGTCTCCGCTCAAAATCGTTTTTTCGTATACAATGATATATCTTTGAATTCAAATTGAGCACATCTACATATATCATACTTACAGTGACCCACTATCGACACCTATACTATAGAGCAGAACGGTACCCACTTACCCTCCTTTTTTAATTTATAAAGTAAACCTAGATAAAATATTTTGCCATTATTTTTTTAGTTTATACAAGTCTATATTAATATATAACCCCCCCCCCCCAACATTTATTGCAGTTATAATGTATATTTACATATACAAAGATAATATTCTGTGAATTTAATATATTATACAAAAAAACCATATCAATATAAAGTTATCGAATAGCAATAAATTATATTCAGCACATCATATTGAATTTAATAATTTTATCGTTATCATTTTATTTTTTTAAAAATAAAACAATATGCGTTTACAATATTTTCATATCAAAGAGTTAATCGAATTTATTTTCAAAACGAGTTATCACTCGCGTGTTATCTATATATGAATATGGATATAATTTAAAAATAATATTATATATATATATATATATATTCAACGATAACCCCTCAATGCTCGAGGATAATGGTTTAATCTTTAGAGGGTGATCTACATAAATACGTATATAAAAAAAAAAAAAAAACAAATCGAAATACGCGAGTTTTGTGATCCCAACGTCGGATTATAAACTTAAACCTTCAAAAAGTATAAGAGCGAGAGTGGACATATATATATATATAGTGGGTGCACATATTATTCTATACTCTATGATGCACGGCGAGTGTGTGAGTTTAGGTGTGTGGGTGTGACGTAAGCTTTAGACAGCTGCAATATGATTATACATTTCCAGTTATACATAGGCGATACGAGCGCAAGGGTCTACCCTATTTATTTTGTCTGTCGGTGTATAATATATATATATATATATATACGTTTGTTTAATATATATACACACACACACACACACACACACTATTCCTTGCTATGTCGTTCCCCTTTTTGCGGCATGGGACAATGCGTCGTATAATGCGACCTCAATTTGAACTTAATATACAATGTATACACCAATTGACCCTTTTTATAATAGCGTGTTGGGGTGAGTGTGAGGGGTCGCGTAGAGCACCGTTTGATATAGTTGCCAATGTTTCGATAATTATTGAGTAGTGTTTTTTTTTTTTTCCATAGACTAATTTTATTGAAACGACAAGGTGTTTGTATCACCCTGCTATATTATATCGATATAATGATAACACGCAACCTATTGTCGTATAACTGCGGCGGCTGAGCAGCCCTTCGCGTCAATATTATAAAATATGCGCCACACCGCATCAAACGATACATCTATAAAAAATGTCCGATCATGGTCCATATTTTAATAATATTGTGTCTATGATTCTGGTTCATACAACAGTCACCTAGCTATTTCGTGATGTATCTAAATATTAATAGGAATACGAGACGGTTTGCGCATACCTATACCGCAGTTAAGCATACTAAAGTAGATAATAACTAATTATACTAGTTAACGACTAATGAGTTACGAAACATAATACTTTTTTTTTTTTTTTATTAAAGCCTCAACAACTAAGATTATTGGCTTACATTATTTAGAATATTAATATTACATTTTACATTATATTAAATTATTTGGAGTTTAGATATATTACAATATAATTAGCTTACGTGAGTAAAAAAGGTAGAAACAAGAGAGTACAGCAACATAAGAAGAAAGAAAAAAACAAATAGGAATACAATTAGATAAGGTTATACAATTTGGTTATTTTTAAAAAAGTTGATTTTGATTTTGTTGGTGTTTTTATGAACAGATCCAAGTGCTTCATATAAGTGATCCGGTATATTCAAGGCTGTTCTGGTATCTGTATAATTACAACAGTATAGATCAGGGGTCGGCATGTAATTTCTATTAGAGTCCTAAAGATTAAAATAATAAATCAATGAGGTCCAGTGAAAAAATATTTGTCAAATCATTATATTTGAAAAATAGCAATATTAAAAATAACAATATTAGGAAATTAATAATAATTTTGTATAAAAAAAATAATAACAATAATTTAACAAGTAATTTAATGCTAAAATTGCATTTATTTTTCTTAGCCAGTTTTTTTTTAAAATCGGGAACTCGTGAAGAACAAATTATGCGCAATGTGTCCTCCCTCAATGTAAGAGCTGTTAATTTTATCCGATATTTGTTTTTCAAAAATTAATTTTTGAAAATGATTCCTCACAAATGTATTTCGAACCATATGATAAATTAAATGAAATATACATTATATATTAGTGATGATAATAAAATAATATAATAATATATAGTATATACTTTTACAGTAAATAAAATAATCAAATACAATGTGTTAACGGGGTTCAGAGTTTTGCCTTCCGCGGTTCGGATTCGGACCGCGGACCGCCAGTTGCCGGCCCCTGGTATAGATGGACAGAAACAACATTGTTTAATAGAAAATTAACAAACAAATAAACAGAAAGAAAAAAATATTTTCATAATTTATATAATACAAATGAGTATTAGATTTGTATAGGCATGGACTAGGATAACAGGAGTCTGAGAATGCTATTCTCTAAGAGTTCATTCAAGTCCTTTTAAAAATATTAATTTTCTACTATTTAGATTTACAAGTATTTTTTTTCTTTGGATATAAATCTTAAGATCTATATATAATAGTATTTTCCATTTTATATTTGTGGTACACCCAAAGACTCAGGGTTGGATTGACGTACCTATGTGGGTAAGGTAGACACATGTCGGGGGGGGGGGGGGGGAGAGTCCAAACCGGACACATTTCCCAGCTTAAAAATTAACTCAAAATGATCATTTTGTCCATAATTAGTTTGGTGGGTTTTGATGTGCAAAGAGATGCATATTCTGGAACTATATCACAGGAAATAGATTAAATCTATTCTATGGCTATATCGAGATGATGGAAAGGAATAAGCTATAACAGTGAGGAACAAGTAATACAGACATTAATTATCTTGGAAAGAAAGTAGATATCCTGCATATATTCCAACGTGTATATACAGTATTGAGATTGAGACTCTTTTGAATATAATTTTAAGTAACCTATTATGGTTGTTATTATTTAATATATTATTTTTATAAACAACATAATGTAAAAATTTCCTCTGAGCTTTTTCTAATTTTTCAATTTAGCCAATAGAAGATGGGCACCACACTTTATTTATCCATATTCTAACAAAGATCGACGATTTTTAGACAACGTATATCTTTAAAGGAAGAAGTAGATCTAATTAATTATAGTTTATAGCACTTAAAATGTGATTAAATAACATGGAATATTAATAGATAATATATATGTATATGTATATAGTTTTGGATAGTATATAATATATATTTTTTATTATTAACTGAAATATTACTTATTTATACACAAACTACTAAATACCTACAATTAGAATTATATTACACTTCTTAATTTAATGTACCTGCATTTGATAATTTTTTTGAAGTACATCTATTAAAATGAACTAATTAATATGTTAAAATACGTATTAATAAGTTGAAAATAAATTATTATTAATTATTTTAAAGTGCCACAAATAACAATTTTGAAACGGTGAAAAAATGGAGTAAATTATCATTTTTATAGGTACTTACAAGATTGCGCAGATTAGGTAAATAATGCTCTTTTATCTAGTTTTAAGTGGCTCAAATGAACAAAATTAATTTTTAGCTATACCTAAAAATTACATTTTTAAATTGTTTTTAACGCAAATTACATGCCCGGTATGAGTTAAAACAGCTCTTAGTGGCTAATGTTTAAGGGGCAAAATGTAGGCAAATTCTAATCTTGAGATCTTTATTGTGTTTAGTCACAAGTAATTATTTGTTAGTGTCATTTACTGGACGGTTGGGTAGTATTTTATTATCAGATTGACATAAGCACACAACAAAACATATTAATGTATAGCAAAATTACCTATCCCTTTAAGCAGAGCTTGAGGTGGTGTATAGGGAGTTACAATTTACTTATGACTTAATTAAATTACATAAATAACTAATACATATTATGCTAAATGGAAATTAATTATATACAATAGACTTTGACTAAATTATTAACATTGACCTAATTCTTAAAATAATTTATTATTTAAAATATATTTTAGATTCACGCAGCAGAACAATGAATGTATTGAATTTTTACAATGATGTGTGTGTTTTTTTCGTGTCTGTGTACACAAGTGGGAATAATGGTTAGAGTCCTCGACTTTCAACTTTTATGTAACTTTTATGATGTAGAAGTGAATCCAGCTAATGTACTCGAGTAGTAAAAATTGATTATTTCCAAACATTTTCAAAAAATTGAAAAAAAAAAATAATAAAAAACTGGAATTTTTACGCTAAATCAGATATTGAGGAAATATATTTTGTATTTGGTGTAATAGTAACACACGAAAAATTATAGGAAATGCGTAGAATTTTACCCGAATGTAAGGTTTCTAAACGCCAATAAATTTTCGATTTTTATTGGTTTTTCTTTTATTATTGTCAATAAAAAAATTTTCGCTTAGTAAAAAAATTGAAAAATTGATACAAAACTCCTCGTATATTTACTGATTTATGTCTTAAATGTTCCCAACTTTTATCAGAAAACAATAAAAACGTATCATCTGTATACATAATTATTTTCTATCAACCACATACTAAGATATATAAGATATATCTTAATCTGTGCCATCAACATTCATATCAGTTATCATACAGACTATTTTTATACATTATAAATAAAATAGAACTATGACACTTTCTTCAATATTGAGGTATACCAATTAAAACTTTATTTTCCTGGCCTATTACACCATAATTAACATAAGAAATTCCTTTCCATTTATTTAGATACATTTTAAACCAGTTAAAAAAAATTTCACTCATACCATAACAATTGAGTATAGTATTTAATACACAATAATCTACTGTATTAAAAGCTTTTGGCAAATCTAAAAATTTGGCTAATGAATGATATTGAAAATATACAATATGAAAGTGTGAATAATTAATATGTAGCACTAATGTCCATGTAGTTAAATTGTAAATTATCAGTAAAATTCAGCAATTTTTACAACTTATAAAATACTATAATATAATAACATATACTAAATATATGAAATTTACTAATTAATTTAACCGGTAAATCACTGGTTAATTAAATAAAAAAAATATTTTAACATATTCTATAAATAATAAATATATATATATATATATATATTTTTTTTTATACAATTTAAATGATGTTTTACAATAGATGTTTAAATATTGTATATCCAAGTATATTTATACACACTATTAAACAATGTCTACTACAAACTATTCATTTCATACAAAAATCAATTATCATCACTGTAATATTCACCTAAATCATCTTCATTCTCTTCATCTAATTGTTTCTTAAATATTTTTTTAAAAACAAAGAACTCTTCGGCTGTAACTCCAGCAACTTTAACAGCAAACTGTTTATCACTTGTTTCAATGATTTTTTTCAATGAAGGATTACCAGTTATTTGATTTGGATTAGACTTTGGATCTCGAGGTTTGTACATACCAAGTTTTATCAAAAAATTATGTCTACACTTTAAATCAAAAAGTGTTGAGGACATAACACTCGTTTTTACAAATTGAGTAGGACCAAGTTCCATGTTCAACAATATATAATCTAATTTAGATTCTATATATTTCCAATTGTCAAACAAAATATTTGGTGAATATGATATCAATTCCAATAATCTATTTTGTTTATTACCAACATATGATAAAAGTTTAGGAATTCTAGATAGAATAAGCTTTTCATCTAGCAACAAACAAGAAGGCTGTGAAATTATCAGCTGTCTTAATTTTTTGTCTTCAAAGCGAAAATTAGTCCACGCAATCATGCATTTTTGTAAGTTTTGTCTATTTATATTTAATATATCAGGATTTGAATCTATCATTTCTAGAAGCTCGGATGTTTTAAAGTCATACTGAGTTAAATATTCAAATAATACTAGCCATTTTGATTGAGTGTAAAATTTTAATTTCTCTTGATGGTTGTTTATAACTTTGGATAACACTGAACTTTCTACATTTAGCTGCTTAGCTAAATTACATAAGTGTTCTGGTATGACATTTTGTTCATTTACTGCAACAGACATATTTTTAGATGAAATCATTTTGAAACAATGACACAAATAACATGTTCGAAACGTTCTCATTGACAACATGATAACTGGAAAAAAAAATATTTTTATATATTCAATACCTAGTATGAATTACTTCAATAATTAAATTATACAAATTTAAAGCTAGAATGACATAAATTATAATAACATAAATCATTATTTAATGTTACATTCTTATACCTAATAAGTATACTCATTGTCTTATGTTTTTAACTTAATAAAAAATTATTTCATTTTGAATAATTAGATATAAATTATTTATTTAGTTTCTATTTAAATAATAAGATATAAAAAGTATATATATATATACCTAAACTTTTTATGAATTTTTCAAAATGTATTTTGTTAATAAATGATGGATTTATTTTAAAAGACTGATTAAAATTGATGTATCATACAATACTAACATAGGTTACATAGAAATTCACCAAACATGCTCCAATAATTTTTCTGAATGCATTATTAAGAACCTAATATATATAAAAGTACAAAGTACCTACTTAGTACACAAAGTTAAATAACGTAAAAACTATTCGTTAGAATTTAAATTTATATAGGTACAAAAATATTTTCAAAAAATCTGATGATAAACAATTTGCTGGAAAAAGAAGTTGGTATTGCTCCAACATTTTAAATTGTATTATGAAAAAATTTATTTATTTTAAAATACGGTCTTTAAGTAGAGATACTAAAATATTCTTAAAAATTAGTAGGTATCTAAATATCAAAATTCATTGTTTTAAGAAAAATACTAGTGTGCATAATGATTGGTGAATCACTTTTTAAATAAAAATTAATAATATAATATTGATGTACCTACTTATTCTTTGTGTATAAGGCTAATAATATAATATGTAAAATTTTATTCACAATTCGATTTTTCACTATTTTTACACAATTGCTTAAATAATAAATTGAATAACAATTGATAGGTTAAAATGTAAAGACAGTAGGAAATCAATAGTTTAAAACATTTTTAAATACTTTTAATCTTCAGTCTTCATTTAATTACGCTTTTAAAACAACTTAAGACTAACAACTACGGTTAAAAGCATTTGTTTGATAGCATTTTTATAATAACTGATAAGCTGATAACACTAGCTGTGAATTATGATAACACGAAGATTTATAGGTTAAGCCACAGTATTATTATCAGGGCTCGTAAGTTCATGTATTTGCATATCAATCTTGTTATATAAGTTGTATTTATAAAAAAAAAAAATAGTGCTAGACGGCATAGAAATCAATTTCAAGGTATCATGATTAAATATATGAATTTTTATTTTACATATTTTTGCATATTTAGAAGTTTTTTGCCTATTTGGCATATTTATGAGTTTTTTTTTATTTTATAGTGCATATTATTCATAATTTTAATATTTCTATCAATATTATTATATTAATGTGCATTTTTTATGGTAATACTATGAATAAACAAACATTTGATGAGATAATTTATAATTTTTCATTATAAAAATAAATGGGAATGGTTGCGACATAATATGATTAAAAATAAAACAATACTTAAACTAGAAATAAAATATGACTTTTAAAAATATGAATAAATATTTCTTGTTATTTCAAAAATTGCTTAAGAATTTTTTTTGATGTGTATATTTTTAGTGCATTTAAATGCATATTTCTGAACTTTTTAAGGCATATTCAATTCATATTTTGTCAGTTTTTAAGGCATACTTATTTTGGTATTTTTTAAGGCATAAACTTACGAGCCGTGATTATTATTATTCCATTTATTCTGTGGTTAAACTTCGGCCTATGATAAAATGCATTTTTTTCTTCTAAAATGTTTAATTAACCAAAAATAATAATGATGACTATATTAATTTTGTATATTACTCTATGGTGTAAAATCACAATTGGATTTAAGATAGTATAAAAGATTGAAAATGTAAATTCCTACACAAAATAAGTTCCCCCACAAAAAAATTATAATAAATACAAACTTCCTTCCCATTTTTCAGACTTAGGACTTAACGTAGTTGGTGGTGATCAAAATTTGTTTGTTTTTGTATTATTGAAATCTATGGATTCAATTTAAAGTTTAATAAGACTTTTTTTCGTGCAACACAAAATCAAACAAATTCTAAATTCAAACTATCAAATTTTTTTTTCGTTTGGGAACATACGCACGGATGTATGTTTTTCGTGAGGGAACTTACACATATATAATGTAACCGCCCATGCTATGCTTCGCATGGGTACTTACTAAACCCTGTTATTATTCATTAAACAACAGAATAAATTTTAAATATTAAACTATAGCCCGTCCCGTCTTAATAATATTATGTACTGCACTGTACAATGTAGGTTGTGGGTTGTACTACATCGACACTGCTTTAGGTTCGTATACTTAAACTTCAGATTCTCAATTAATTATATTTTGTACTTACAAGCATTACAACTAAAATATATATATAATCGAAATATGTTGTATGCATAACATATTATATAGGTACCAACATATTTTTTTAATTTATATTGTTTCTTATATTATATACGTAACAAAAAGGACTGCAGGATACAAATATGTTTATTTAGTATTTACTATTTATAACGTGGGGTATCATAGCAACCCGTTTATATTATATTATATATAAGAAAATACAAAATTCGATTTAACAAAGACACTTTTATGATATCTGCATTTATATTATATGCTTACATCGGTGTAAGTATCGGGAGGTATCGAAAGTACTTGCGCTGCTAATATTACAAAGACAATAATATATTGCGTATTTAAAATTTATAAAAAAAGTATTGATTTTTATTTAAATTAGATTTAAGTGGTTTTTATTATTATTATTTTTTTTTTATAAGCAATCAGTTATTATTTCATATAGACATATACAGTGAGAGAGAAATATTACCTTCTAATTATACCAGTATAATGTCACGTCCTGTGATGATACCGACCTTAAAACCAAAATTTTTTTTTGGTCTCACAACTCAAGTAAACGGTAATTGTTTGTTTTTGAATGAAAATGAAATCGTCTATCCGGCGTCTGGTGTCCTCGTAATTTATAACACTGCTCATCATAAACAAAAATATATACACTTGGCCGAACCACAGAAAGTCATCACTGCTATGGCCGTCTGCATTAACAAGTATGATCGTACTATCTATAATTTATATTTTTGTGTCTCAGAAACTACATAAATATAAGTGCAAAGATATTACAATAATTAATAATTTATTAAATAATGATGACAATTTTGAAAACAATCTAAGTGAATCAGCGGCGTACACAGATATTTCCAATATGAGGGTTTATATTATATATGTATATAACAAAATATTTTTTAAATTATATTCATTTTTATTAATTTATACGTAAAGAAAGAACAATGCCACTCCCTCCCCTCACTGTAGGTTCAATACTTTTAGTTTTTATTCTAAATATATCAATAAAAAAACTTTCGATGGGTCAAAAAGCTTGAAAATTTAATGTAAGTTTTTATGACAGCAATTTAAAAATATTAAAGATGTACAGGCACGATTTTCAAATTGTCCAAATTAAATATTTGAACGAAGAATAACAATTTTAGTTATTTTGTTATAATTTAAATATTTTATTCGTGGGTACTTGAAACTTTTAAAGTACGTTATTAAATTTCAAACATACAATGACTTTTTTAAATGCAATTTTTTAGTTAAAAATTAATTCAACCTATTTATGCTACTGTATTATTAATAGTAATATAAATTACTTTAATAGCAATAATATCATAAAATATATCTAGTAATATAGGTATGCCGGCCATTGCTCAGAACTGTATTTCGTATGTAATGGTTTATTATTGAATTCAAATTCACATCCATTACAGTGACCCACCCGCTTGCTTAAGGTTTTTTTTAAATTGTTTTACTTAATACTTACTATTTAAAATGAGCACATACTTGCAATTATTTATATACACTGGGATATAAATTTGAGAACTAATTGAGGAAAATGAAAATTTCAGCGTAAATTTAAGTAAAATAGTAAATATTACACTTGCCTAAGTATTTAGTTTGTGTTGTTCTTTTATAAGGGTACATTTACACTGTACTGTAAATTGGTAATTTTTATCATGAGCTTGTAGACTTGAAATATCTGAAGTTGTACTGATAGAATTTGAAAAAAATAAGAAGACGGTTTTGTTTTTGTTTTTATTTGTCCCTATAAAGGATTACCGTACCTTGAGAATCACCCATAAAAATTAATCTACGCTTTTAATAATTGTGTCATTAATCTTAACTTTAGGAATTCTATTTTCTAGATAAATAATAATAGTTTACCAGCAATTCCAATTTCATTAAAGTGTTTAGGATAGGACACTGAATTTAATGCTTTGCTTAAGTCCATAAAAATAACTAAGAATTTTTAACTGTTTATTATAATGAAACTTTTGAATCAAAATTTTCTATTTAAGAAAATATTTATTAGAACCATAACCAAATAAGAACCAAATGTATATGAAATTATATTTAACAAGTCTCTCTATAATAAGAATTTTTTATTGTTGTATGTGTTACTTTGTAAGATAAAAGTTACACTGTAAGATTATTTATTATCTATTATAGTAATGCCATAACCGAAAAAGAATTTCGATGCTGGTCCAATATTTTTTTTTTTAATAAAGATACTAAAAATTCAACATTTTTAAGTCTAAAATATAAAAAACTCATTCTTGCTATTACTGCTTTAATGAAAATATAAAAATATGTATAATACAATAGGTAGCTAATAAACAATATCCACAGCTAAAATTAGTCTATTTTAAAAAAAAAAATCATTGGGAAGGGGTTCTAACCCCTAGACTCTCCTCCCCAGTTACGGGCTTTGTATTACAGTATGTAATGATTTGTATATAAATAGTAAATAAAAACCTATAAAATATCAGTAAGACCATAAGAATTTACCTATTCATATGCCACAACCTACTACTTACCTATATTCTGTATTCAATAGGTATTTAGATAAAAGGTATTCTGATATTCATATTATTGCATATTTAGCATTTATGTACACCACACAGCACACGTACTATATAAATATCATATTATGACCAGTGGACAGTTTCCACTGGTCATTAGTCAGTGGACAATTTTTATGTTCATCATTACAATTTATACAGTTAATAATAAAGGACTATAAATTACATTTGTATTATTATTCATATTAATAATCCACAACACATATAGGTATATTGTAACTGCAAATTACTATACAATTATAGGTTCCTATAAGACAACTGACTACATCAAATAATACCATTGATTTTTTTTTTTTAATAATTTATTTTAAATTTTACATATAACATATTATAATTATTATATTTCTGACTTTTTATTTGTAATTTAGAAACGTTATAGCTGTGGCAGAGAAAGGCGACAAGAAGAAACCTACTGTTAGTATTTATGACTTGGACTCGATGAAACGGAAAAAACTTTTAACTGTGTTAACGGATTTGAAAACCGATAATTTCATAAATCTCAAATTCTCATTTGATGATACTTATTTGGCAGCCCTCACTAACGGACCGGACTTCATGATGTATTACTACAATTGGGAAAATTCAAAAATCGAAAGCTACGTAAAAGCTAGCAACCCTCCAAATGCTGAAGGACCAGTGATGGACGTATGTAAATGTATTGTATTTTATATAAAATTAATATATACGATATATATAATATATAGATCCGTGTTAACCTTTTGTTAATGTGTTTGTTGTAAATATCATTAACAATATAAAAATTATCATAGATGGCCTTAAATCCATCCGACAATACTATATGCTGTTTTGTTGGTAAAGGACTATTCCGACTAGTGACTATTAGTGATTCCATTTGGCGACAGTACGGTTTTCAAAAAGCCGACAATTTGGATTTTTCTTCTGTATGCTGGTTAAACGGGGATAGGTAATGTATTGTTAAAAATGTCAAATCAAAACATTTTTAAGTGATTTGTAAAATTGTAACTGATATAATGTAGCTGAACTCGTTTAATGTTTCAAGTCCTACAAGTTACAGCAATGGCGTAGCTAGAGTTTAGCCTTAGAGAGTGAGAGCAACATTTTTTTCGAGGTCAAAGTATAGTTATAATACTGAGACACGATATTTATGCCTATTTGATGAATATTTTTTAAAACTATTTTGGTCTTTCATTATTGATGAAATGTATACTACAATTTATATATATAAAATTCTCCGGTCACAATGTTTGTTATTGAACTCCTAAATGACTTGACCGATTTTCATGAAGTTTTTTGTGTATATTTGGTAGGTCTGAGAATAGGTCATAGGCTAATTTAAAAAAAGAAAGGTCCAACCCCGGGAGCTGCTCAATCAAGAATTTTGAGATTTACGATGGAAATATTTGTTTATAAATGGTTGCCATTGGTTACAACTTACAGATTATATTAGTAATAATAGAAATAAATTATAAAAATTAGTATTTTATTTTGTGTATAAAATATAATTGCCATTGGTTAATCGGGTAGATGTGGTAAACGCATACATCAAATTGTCGCATTTACGGACTCGAAATAATAAATTATATCATATGAGAGTTGAATATATATTGTCATTTTTTTAAGGACAAATTTAAAATTGTCATTGATTAAAGTTAATAAATCTGTATATATAAAAATGAATGTTTGTCTGTATGTCCTTTATGTACTCTTACACTATTCATCCGATTGCCATAAAACTTTTGGAAGTTGTTGAGTACACTCTCGCGAAGGTTTCTGGTATAAACATCTTATCCTACGTACATATTATACGCTAAAAATTCTGAGAAAATTATAAGTGCTATTTTGATGAGATATATATTTATAGTCTCTGTTTATTTATAGGGTTGTCAATGGTTACATACTTTATAATTATTATAATTAGCAAGAAGATATCATATACACATTTTTGCAAATAAATTTATAGAAAAAAATAAATCTTTGGTACTGGCAACTATCGCAATGTTTTTCATGTACCTACCTAATTCTAAATTCATTCACTTACGCACCTCATGGGGTCCGCAATTCACCGCAGATGGATTGCATACCTGATAATTTACTGCTCACATATTATCCGTGATCTAATGCAGTGGATTGCCTACCTAGATGGTTTAGATGCGTGTAAATCATATGAGACTAATTTTAACTTAATATTTGGCTCGGGAAATGCTGGATGGGATAGCTAGTATTATATAAAAATTTAAAACCTAAATTTTTATAACACCTAGCTTTTTATGGGTTAATTATAGAGACGGGTGGGAACTGATTGTCATGTTACTGCCACCTAGCCCTATATCATTTAATCGACCATTTATAACTATTTACACCTTTATATGCACATAAAAGTAAAGGGGACCCAACCACTCTGAAAAATTAGTTTTTGGCACACAAACTATACAACTTAACCACCGCGGTAACTTGTCGCACTTTCTCGTAGTGCTCTACCATTGCTCATCAGATTATTCCTTACAAAAGCCAGTCTCTGGTTCTCCACCACCGCCTCGATCCGTTACCTCATTGATACATCATCTGGGAAGTGCTCCTGTTTTGGACCTAGAATTATATTCACGGGCCTACCTTACCGACCGATGCATTGCTTCAGTTCACGCCTACCTTTAGCCTAGCGGGGATAATCGAACAACATATGTTCACAGTATCCTCAGGGCCATGGCAATGGTTGCAACGAAGATGAATTTTCATCTTCTTTTTTCACAATTATTGCTGGTAGCAGCCATGTCCAGACAAGGCCTGGGCCATGTGAAAATACATAGATCTAAGCCTTGACAGTCGACTGGTTCATTTACCTCTGGATATCAAGGATCATCTTACGCGTTCACGCCGCTTCCGTCGTCTGATCATAAAACTCCTTCTATTTACTCAGTGTTGCCTCACGCACCTGCCTTCTGATGACTGCTATGGTTGTCGCTATCTTTTGTTCATATTCTTCAATTTTCACCGCTTCATTGCAAAAAAGATGCGTTGAAGGCATCCTAGTCAGGACCAAAGCCGCCATATCGGGTACGGTCCTGTAGCATTTTGCGACTCGAATTGTAGCACCCCTTTGGGTTTGACTTTGGGCCGATCTATTTCTGCCTATCCTCGCCACCACTTGTGCCAAAATTAAGGCTGTGTATAAAAGTTTGCTGTGTGCTACAGACATCAGTGGCTGCTTTCTACTGGCTGACAACCCATGGATATTGAGTATCAACCTCCAAAATTCGGACACTGTATGTCTGGTTACCGCTGTCATCATCTTGACATAAACACCAAAGTTCAGATCCTTATCCAATTGGATCCCGGATACCTCAGCGAGAGTTTCACTGTAATTTGATGCCCACTTACGATGAAGACCAAATTCCGGTACGCCCGTTTGTTAGTCAGAACAACCGCTTCAAATTTCTGAAGCACCACTTCTAACCTGTTTTCCTATTGGTTGACCTGTTTCAAGGCTTGGTTGCCAATGTCCTCCAGGAGGTTCGCATTGTATGTGGAGATGACCGGCACAATATCGTTCGCAAATCCTACCAACTTTACTTCTTCGCGAAACTCCAGCTACAGTAGTCCATAACACAAAAATGTTCCACAAGCAAGGGCCAATGACCGAATCTTGCATGGCACCATACGATACTTCCATCTTTACAGGGTTCTCGCTATCCATGCTGACTTATAGAGCTCTACCATTCATATAGGAGCATAGGATGCGAATTAAGTATCCAGTGAACTTTCGTCATCATAGTGCCACATGGATAAATAATCAAGGTGCCGAATTAAAGGCATTATTTACGTAAATAGAAATTACTGTACACAAATGCCTATTCTAATTCGAACTCTTGGCTGCCTTCTCTACTTGATCGATAACACACTTCAAATCATCAATAGTCGATCTACTACGACAGAATCCAAACTACAAATCGCTGGGGATACTGGTACCATTAGGATGCTCATTTAGCCTGCACAAAAGGAGTCTTTCGAAGAGTTTGCCAACTTCGTCGAACAGAAACAGAGACTTATATCTCTAAGGCTCAGTGGGAGAGTTCCCAAAAGGCACCAGCATTGCAACTTACCTCGTGTCCGAGAGAGAACCCGCCTTGGGGCATTTGTTTTAAATATACTCAAAAGCATAGTTAGACTAGCTTTTACCAGTTCTGCGATAAATTAATTTGGAACATAATCAGGGCTTGTGGCTCTCTCTCACGGCAACCTGGAAACGGTTAAAACTAATTTCTTCTTGCTAAAAAAAATCAACCTGGTGCACTGGATGCACAGGTATGATTTCATTGTTGTAATACCTACCTACCTAAGACTAAAGATTAAAAAAACCTAACCAATCCACGAATCATTACTTTTATAAAGTAATTTTTCAGTTGTTTATATTTTAAAAGCTAATGCGAATTATGACAATATGATTCAATTTTTTGTATTCAATTCTCAAATTTTTAGTGTCATTTTAGGTACCTATAAGTGTGTGCATGAGCTTATAAAATACAGCATAATTAATACATAACAATACAAACTACAAAATTATGTGATAAATATACATATTCAACTATAATCATTTATTTGTTTTGAAAAAACAACTTTTTAGGATTTTAGCTGGAACTATGGATGGTCGTATAGTAATAGTAGAAAATGGAGAACTTATAGCTGTGTACAACGTTAAAACAATGATAGATTTTGATCCAAAAAATAGAATAAAAGCTCCTTTAGACGTAGTTCCATTATCAAAAGAAAACAATCAACGAAGAGACATAAGATGCTGTATTCCGATCAAAATTGGTTTAATATTCGTGTTTGGCGATTCTCGTGTTTTTTACTACGAAAAAATTAATCACAGGTTTGCTAAAAAGTTGAAAAATAAATACCTATTAAAAATATCACTCTAAATTCACAATTTAACAGGTACCAAAAAAGAAATGAATTTTTGAAGCAAACTGATTCAAACTTAAATGCTTTGGATACCGATAGACCTATGCATAACATAGAGACACTGTCTGTAAGTCCAAAAAACCAAAAAATTATTTGTGTCACAAGGAGATCACAATTGTTTTGGGTACCGTTAACTGAAATTCCAGACACATCTTTGGTAATACTCTAAAAATGAAAAATATGGTTTGAATACAATTCAATCTATGCCATTATACCAATATTGTATTGTAGAATGCGCAGAATATTGTTTACTTTAAGCCTCTTGGTGAAGACTTGCATCATGGCGGTATCTCCAGCTTGTCAACGTGTAAATGGAAACCAATATTCATAACTTGTGGTAAAGTTGACCACACCATTAGAGTTTGGAACTATTTGAACTGTTCATTATTACTGTCACAACAATACCAAGAAGATGTGTTTAGCGTTTCTCTACACCCTTCTGGATTATATTCTGTCGCCGCGTTCACGGGGAAAGTCGAGTTCCAATTGGTTCACACAGAAGGTCTGAAAGCATGGAGGGAATTCGCTGTGACAAGTTGCAACTTAACTGAATTTAGTATGTCCGGCCACATGTTTGCTTTAGCTAACCAATTTGACGTCGATGTGTATTGTTCGGTGAAATTTGAGAAAAAGTTTACGTACAGAGGACATTCAAGTACGGTGTGTGTTGAAAATCATTACCTAAAATTGCATGCTTAATAACTAACATGTTATGCATAATGAATATATGTACAAATGTTATTGGTCGATGATATATCATAAAGTTGTTGATTTATAGATCACGGCTATGGTATGGGCGCCAAACGATATGAAACTAGTCACGTGTGGAGAAGACGGTGCTATATACGAATTTAATACGAGGACTGGTGAAAGGGACATGGATATCGTACATCCTAAAACGATTTATATGGATTTAGCCATTTCAAACGACACTAATCAGATTTTCCCAGCTGCTCAAGATGGTCGATTCAAAGAAATAAACAATCAATCAGTAAAATTTTTTTATGTCAAATTATATACTTACATGTAATTACTACAAAACTGTAAACTTAAGTAAAGTATAGACATCTCTTATGCAATCTTCTCTAAAATTTGAATAATCAACTTTATTTAGCTCTAAAAAAGTTAATTAAAGAGTAAAAAGCCTATAAATACAATCATACAGTAAAATTAGGTAGTTGAAATAATACCATAAAAAGTCTAATTATATGTATCTTAAAAATTGCCTAGGTGGTTCGTGATATAGACTTACACCAAGGTCCATTAGACGCGATAGCTTTGTCCAGATCAGATTTAATTCTATTTGTAGCAGGTCGAAACGGTGTTATATTATCGTTAATGTTACCTATCATGGCTGAAATTAAACACAAAGAGTTTAACATGCACAACAAAAATATTACAAAGGTTTACTAACTATGACATTGTCATTTTAAAATCTAAATTATACAAACGTTTTATAGATGAGTATGACAATTGATGATTCAAACTTGATTACTTGTTCAATAGACGGGAGTATATGTATATGGGAAATTAAAGATGCCGAAGGCAAAAAAGTTATTTTAAATGAACAATTTGCATATTCTGACGATATTTTAGTGAACGCTTTAGACTTAAAGAACAAAATCGAAAATATGGCAGAACTTAAAATGAGAGTGAATGAATTGGAAAGTGAAAGTAAATATCAAATTACTCAACTTATTAAGTCTAAAGAACAACAGATCCGGGAATTGAATAATAACCATTCAAACGTTAAGAAAATATTGGAAAATAAAAATACGGTAAAACAATAATAATATTAACTATATTTTAATATCTTTAATTATAAGATATAACTTATAACTTATAGTACCTAATTAGTATAAAAATACTGCCATAATTAAAAGTAGTAAACAATTATATTAATTTTATATTCAAGGAAATAAGTAAAAAACACATGGCTGATAAGAGTAGGTTAGAAATGGAATTAAACCTTTTAAAAGATTCACATGCTCAAGAATTGGAAGAATTGGAAGCTAATTATAATAAAAAACTCTTATACGAATACGAAAAATATGACACACTTCAAAAGGAGTTAATTAAAACTAATTTAGAATTGGAAAAGTAATCATAACGATTGGTATATAATAATTACAAAAGGCACCTAACTATATGTTTGTTTAAATGATTATATTTTTGTAATTTATACTAGAGATATGAACAAATCTGAATTTGAACAAAACGAAAAATTACAGAAAATAATAGATCAATTTAATATAAGACTTAATGAAAAAGATGAAAATATTGTAAAAGTAAGTTGTGTAAATATAATAGGTAAATAAAGTAATATTATAATATAATAAGTGGTTGAAATTTTAAAAAATAATAATTAATAATATTAGATACTTATTATATAATATGATGAGTATTAGTATTTAGTAATTATTATAAATTATATATTTTTGCCTATTAGACAGTTTTATTTTTTTAATACTCCAAGCTTCAATTAATAAAAGATATAATAATTGTTTATAGTTAAAAGAACAATTGATTAAAGATAAACAAAGTATGTCTGATCATATAAATAAAATCGAAGAGGACGCAGATCGGGAAGTATTGGAGAAAAAAGCTGATTTTGTGAATAAATTGAGAGAATTAAAAAAAATTAATTTAAATCTTAGAGGCGAACTTGGATCATACAAAATGAAAGCTAAAGCGTACGTAACTTTTAGGTTAAAATTCAGTGCTCGAAATGAACCGGAAGTATGTTCCAGCTTTTAATATTAGTATGTTTCTGTTGATCATTTTTCGAATTTAAGTGTTCATAGGTAACATAAACCATTCTCAGCGAAATCTACCAGTCTGTATTAATAAGTATATTAAAATACTAACATTAAATACTTAGAAAAAATGTATTTTCGATATTTTTTAATTGATATATAAACAACTTATGAGGAACTATGTATTCAATTTTCAAACTTTTTGATCAGGTAAAAATATTTTTATTGACATTTATAGAAAAAAAAAACAAATCTGAAATCTAAAATGTCTTTACAAAGTTGAAAAATTGTATCATGTAGGTATTGAAAATTTAATTACAATAAAAAAACAAAATCGATTTTGTCGAATATTGATTTTGCGTAAAAATTTCTGATTTTACTTAACTGTTCTATTGTTTTTCCCGGTTATTTTGAAAAGTATTTAAAATTTTTATTTTTCACCCCACGCCCCTCTCCAAAGTATTTACTAGACCCAATTTTCTATCAGAAACCAGCCTCAAAGTTAAAAATCGAAGTATTTTTACTGCCCCATAAGATGATGACATATCAAAAAAATTAATAAAAAAACACCCATAAATATAAAATCAATACATTCATCGCTCGGAATCTACAGTATAATTAGTGTGTTATGTTTAGTTATTGAAAAAAAAAATGAATATAGAGACTGCGTAGACATATCCTACCTATAGGTACCTAAATAATAATTAATATCTTATGATTAAACTCTGGTTTAAGTGGCGGGAATTAGTTTATGAGCAAAAAAAATGCCAACAATCATGATGTAGGTACTTTAATTATGAAAAGAGAAAAACGCTATTTTAATTTTATAAGCTTTCTGATTCAATAAATTTTCCATTTCAAGCACTGGATAACATAATCCTGAAATAGTAATTGTATCGTTTTTAATGATTTATGTATGCCAATTTATATACCTCATACATAATGTGTTAATTTAATAGGGCTTCGAAGGAAGCAGAAGACTTAGGTGGTCTACTTGAAAAATACGAAGAGGATATAGCTCAGTTGAAAGTATCAATCAAGAACGAAGAACAGACCGTCTTGGGCCTTAAGAAGCAAATACAAGTTCGTGACGATATTATAGAGCAAAAGGAATCGCGGATTTTCGAAGAGAAACTTAAAATGAAAGATCTAGAAAAACAACTTTTGCTAGCGAAAGAAAATGTTAGTGAACTAGAACAAACGGTCGAGCCGTTAATAATGGAAATACAAGAAAGAAAAAAAACCATTAAAGACGTGAGTTTTTATTGTATAACCTATACCAAACTACCTGTTCTACACCATATGCGCAATTTATTGGAGTGTCTATTGGTGGTGGGGGGGAGGTTAGCGCCCCTAGTTATGCTTAAGCCCTCTCATTTATTTTTTAGATTCTGAGCGTAGCGTTGAATGTATTGATTTTAGTGTATATATATTTTTTGTCTGCATCATCTTTTGGGGTAGAAAAAGGAATCCAGTTGGTACATTCAGGGATTAAAAGTAAAAAATTCTATAATTAATTTTCAAAAGCGTCAGGAGAACCCAAAAAAAATTAAAGAAATACGGAAAAATATTTACGCCAAACCAGTTTTTGTCAAAATCGATTTAGTTTTTTTCAATGTAACTCAAAAACTATAATAAACATAAGTACTTTAAATTTTCAAAATATTTTGCCTCTTTTTTTTAATTATTTATAGGAAAGTTTGGACAAAATTAGATATTTAACAGAGAATAACGATTTTAGATTTTTTGTAATACTATTGTAAATACTATTCGTGCCTTCTTGAAACTTTTAAATTATAACAAATAAAATGTTTTCGAAAAAAATTCAACATACTCTTTAAAAGCAATAATATCATAGAATATACTTAATATAGTATAATATAAGCTGAAGTCAGATTTCACCAGTTTACGCCCAGAATCGTTTTTCGTATACAATGATTTTATTTAATTGAATTCAAATTTAACACATTAATTACAGTGATTCACACGACAATACAATATTTAATGTACAATATAGCAATACCCACTAACCCACCTTTTTATGTTTTCATTCTTAAATCCATAATCAGTACCTAATAGAAAAAAAATCAAATTATAGAATTTTGTAGTCAACTCGATAGTCATATCGAGTAGATATGTTATTTAATAGACTAACGGGGGTCTATGCAGTTAATATAATTTTAGCCTCCTCCCCACCCCCCCCCAAAAAAAACAATCATCAAATTGTGGTTAGGGTCCTCCCTATATATAGTAGTAATACTTTATACATTACGTCATCACCCATCGGCCCTTACAATTAAACGCATAATGAATACATGATATCTACTTCAATAAACATAATTTTTTTTGAAAATTGATTAAATGCTTATAATGGGGGGGGGCGAATATAGCAAGCAATTTGAATGCGTATGGATTACAATATAAATGAAAATCCAATGTAGAATAATAACGATGACAAGTTAATTATTATTATTATATAAGATAATTATGTATTTTAACGTCAGAGGTATTGGCGATGTAAAAACCCCTCCTTTATTAAATACGAATAATTATTATTGTTTTCATCGTGACGGAACGCTATGAGGACAGATGGAATCGGAAATGTTGGATATGACAGCGGCGGTAAAGCAGATGCAATTGCACATATCTGAACAGCGGGACAGATTGAAGGCGTGTGGCCTGGAGCTCGATAAAAAAGAGCAGACGATCCGAGGCGTTAACAGAATCGTAAAAAACATTCAAATCGACATCCACTCCGCTAGTGAACACTATCAAAATTCGGCAAAGCTAAAAGACGCAGTCAAAGTGAGTAAACGAAATTTTTTTTAGATTTTTGTAAGGAGTTCCTTATACATCAGACAATTCATACGTCAAACACGAATGTCTGGGTATAATAAAATAATATGCCAATAATAGACAACAGGTAGACAGGGACCAGAGTTATAGCACACCTCAGGGGGAGGTCTAAAACCCCCCATTTTTTTTTTTAATATTATTTTATATTTTAAGTATACCTAAGCTAAATTAAAATTTACTGGTTATTATGCACCTTTTTATGGATAAGAAAGAGTAGGACAATTTGTAAGTACATTCTTTTTTTAATGAATAACAATATTATTTATGCAGAGTGATGCCTATCTGAAAATGCCAAATTGGGATAACGTACTCAGTATATTTACTTAATAAGCAATTATTTTGTTTACAGGATTTGTTTATTAAATACAGCAATACAAAAACATTTGAAGTATCTAAAGACGAAGAGCTTGACACCAAAATGGAGTTTGCAAGACAGCGGCAATTTTTAGAACAGTCCATTATCAGCTTAAAAAAACGTATAAATGTGTGTGCAAAAAAAAACGATTCATACAACAAACTTATGGAGGAGAACATGATCCTCATTGACACGATCAATAAGTTAAGACAAGAACTCGAGACAAACCAAAAGAAATGTGACAACTTAAAATCAATTTTTAAAATTAAAGGTAGTAAAAATCATACTGTTGATAAAAAAGTCAAAAACAATAATCTTAAGAAGGCTGTGACAAATTTAGGTGCAGTTGAAAAATAGCACGTGGAGCTTAATTTATCATCAATTAAAACACATTTTTAATAATACATACGTTTTTTAAAACAATTACGTTAATAGAAGTCAATGTATAACTATTTGATTTTAGAAATAATAGAACACAATCATAAGCAGAAATCCATTAAAATTTTAGGGGGCTAACATTTTTAATATTAATGCGAGTGAGAGGCTTCTATCTCATACAACTAAAATGTTGTCTATTTTGTGAGATCATATAGAATATTGGGGGGGGGGGGGCCTTAGCCTCCCTCCAGAATTTCCACCTATGAACATAATAGGATATACATTATTTTACTGACTGAACAAATATCTGTAAGAAATATAGTTCATAAAATATCTTTGTCTTTCCATTTTGGGTTTTTATTTTAAAAAATCATAAACATTAAATATATAAAATATGAATTTTGTACAATTTTAAAATAAAATACAATACTAATAACTTGTACTCAGTTTAAATTAAATAATTATTAATTACTGATTATATAAATTATATTATATAATACCTGTCTCTACTCGTTATACTAATGCATTTTAATGATCATATACAGTAGTCGCCGCTTATTGGACTCACTTTGGGACCTGACAATTTGAGTCGATTAACCGAATGAGTCAATAAGGCGAATGACTCAAAAAATTTTAAAAATGCTTAAATTTAAAAACGTATTTACTTAAAAATATGTATTGAGATTCAAGGTATTTATGTATAAAAATAAAAATCTAGCTATACACAATTAAAAATGAAATAGTTAAATAAAATAAAATTAATAAAATAAATTAATT